>BQNB010030963.1:19627-54394 GCA_026074375.1 Tanacetum coccineum
GGGGTTCCAAGTCGAAATATGTCTGCAAATAAGTATACACATTTAAATAAGCACACACAATTAAATAAACATAAATATGTAAACATTCGATAACAATAAAAATAGAAATAATATAAACAAGACCTGGAGTCGTGGGATTAATGGCGCCTTATCCGCTGGGGGGACATTCTCCCGTGAATCGTAATACTAGGGAATTTCCTTGATTAGTTCCCCAACATAGCTAGAGAAGTTTGCACCATATCGGCCTACAGGTTTGAAGGCCTTTTGATCCTTCGCCTCGAACACTATCTCCAGTTTGCTATAGCCGTTTTGTTTAAAGGCCTTTTTTAACGCCTTATGTTTGCTTTCCCCACGTTTCCCCAAACCTACAAATATAAGTGACGAGTCAGCAAGTAATCAAATTCGAAGTTTATAAAATAAGTTACACTTTCTTACCTTCGCATTGGTGGGGTAACATCATGGGCCGCTGATCGTCAGGTGGATCCCCACCTGCATCTTCACCGTGTAATCGTGGAGCTATACAGGCCATCTGTAAAAATACAAGTACAAGACCATATAATTTCATTGACCAATTAATACAGATACACACTCAAATATATATACACATTCATATAAATATACATTAACAAGTAAGATATTAAAGATTAGATCCTATGACAAAAGCATCCTACATTCTGAGTTTGGTAAACTAAGATGTTAGATGCACTTAATGGTATTAAACTAGTAGTTAAGGATATATGAATCTATCTATCTATCTATACTCTTCTATAAAACACAATTTTTAGCCTCTCTCTTCATCAATTTTTTCCTAAAATAACTAAGGCTGCATGATTGACACGTGGCATAGAAGTTTATTGAGGGATAATTTGAAAAAATGCAGCTAAGAGCATCCACTATAGTGGTTTAAGAATAGGTCTAAGAAATTTTGAAGAGGTCTAAAAAATTTTACACCATAGTGAGAAGCTATTTCAAGTCTAGGTGGCATGAAAAGGTCTAGGATTTTGAAGATGTTTAAAAATTAACGACATTGAATTAGATGACAAATTTATCTCTACTACTTTATAAAGCATTTAGCCCATTTTATAAAATTAGAATTAAGTAAAAAACATTTCTTATAATGGAAAGCATCAATTCAAAGACTTATAACATCCCTTTAATATTAATATTAATACACCATTTCAAAAATTGTGTATAATTGTAACATCCTCCGGTATTCATTAGCCCATTAATTTGTAAGTTTCAAACTGCTAACACTTTTAATAAAGCACTAATTTTTAACTTGTAACGGCCCATTCAAACAAAACACAATTCATTGTATTAAAAATCCCATATCAGCATTAGTAACCGCCGTGTATATTATTAATACAAATCCATGACAAAACTCACACAATATAAAAACACGGTTCTCTTTCCTCTCTACAACCTAAAAAACACACCACGACCCTCATTAAAAAACTGCAACCGCTGCCTCCGTCATTTGGATCCGCCGGATCCGATACTACACGTTCAACCTTAATCTTTTAGTTTCTTTTAAAGATCTACAGGTTAAGAAAAACGGACTGTATATATCTTGTCATGCGGGTAATATTTCCTTTCGTGTGTAAAGATTCTGCAAATTTATAGATAGAAAGGTTGTTATTTCTTTGTTTTGTGTAATTTGGAACTAGACTTGATTATTTTTATATTTTTACTAGAGTTTGTTTGCTTACTTTGATTTTTTGTTTATGATAGTAGATATTGAACATGTGTAAAAGAAATATGAAGATTAACTTTTGAAGATGGAAGCTGCCTCTGAGCCCATCATTTTCGCCAAAGATTTTGTGTCCTTCATTTAAATATGTAAGTATGTTCGGTGTGTAGGTCTTTAATCTTTATGTACCGTCCTTGACTAGCGTCGTTGTCGTCTCTATTTATTTTATTTTTTTGCCGACAACAAACTCTATCTTATGTTTTTAAAATTCTTTTGTTTTGAAATTTGTTGAGATTAAACCTTCTGTTCTACTTTGAAGCTATCTTCTTTTTCTACTATATAGTTTTGGTTGTGTATTGTAATCTACCATATAGAATAGTTTGTTTATATTGGATGTGAAGTTTTAGTTTACGATTAAGTTTGTATTTTGTGTTGTTGATGTAGTTGATTTTGTTGAAGATTTGAGAATGGACAAAAGTTGAAGAGATGAATGAAGATACCCAGCGGATTTCAAATCCATGATACGTTCGTTCATATGAGATGGTTATTTAATTATATCGGAATTATGAAATTAATCTTCCTTAATTAGTTTTGTAGTTCTTCAAAAAAGTTACATGTTTGTTGTTAATCTCACTTCAAATAATTTAGCTTATATTTTGCACAAATAAATTCTCTGTACATTAAAGATTGTTGATATGTTTTTATTTGTTGATTTATATTTTGTTACCAAATTCAAAATATAAATAACTCTTTTATAAGCCATATATACATTTATGATTGTGATAAAATAATCTTAAAAGAATATTATGAAGGATGGCATAAATAATAGGAATATGAGCAATGACATCTGATTATACAATGCAATAGAGATGGCAATAGGCGAGAAAAAATCCATAACATGTGGGTACTCGCATGTAAATGGGTGGATAATTCCGTTAATTTTCATTCACGCGTGGGTCGGTGGTAAAACTTTGTACCCATCAGTGTGTGGCGGGCGGGTGACGGGTAATGTATACCCATCACGGGTGTACCCGTCAAAATACTCGTGAGTGTACTCGTAAACCCATTTGTGTAAAAGTAAAATTTATTTTACTACTTAAATATTTTTGATGTTATTGGTATATATTTAATAACTATCATCTTTCTAGAAAACACACTAATGTAATACTAGTTTCTTTGGTGTAATATGTTGAATATGCTAGTTTGAGACATGTGTTTAAGTATTTTGTGAACTTGGTATTTGGAAGATATATATGATGTCTTATTACGCAGTTTCATAGTTTTTTTTTTTGGTAAATGGTTACCCCGGTAAAGTATATTAATCACAGAAAAGTTAAGTACAATTAAATGCGGCTGAAACACGACATGCACCTCAAGCAATAGCTTGAACAACTAGTAGATCGTTAGTGACATGCCACTGAACGAAAGAACACTAGCTACGAAAAACTAGTCAACATCCCGATCAGCAAGAAACAAATAAGCCATGATAACAAGCCATATCATGGTTTTGTTATTTTTGTTACATTTCACTAACCTACGGGTTTACCCACGGGTATGGGTATGAGCATGGGCAAAAAAATTTACCCATTGGTGAGTGACGGGTGGGAGAAAAACCACGAGTACGGGTGACGGGTCAGAAGTACTCATGCCCATTGCCCACGGGTGCCATCCCTACAATGCAACAGTTCAATATGGTTTAAAAAAAGCTAACGTTCTCTTTTGATAATCAACACATTAACAATTCATTACAAGTATATAAAATTGGACTAACAGTATTTTCGGTTCAACGGCTCAACGAAACCCAACCCATTTCGGGACTGGTACTAAAAATAACTAGCCTCAACCTAAAGCTATTTTGACACGTTAGTCGTTGCCCTCCCTGCGGATATGACTCTATCAGCAGGCATTCAGTACATTCTACTTTGCAAAAGAGATATCATGTATCCCAGCTTATAAAGGTTTTAGATGCCAAGCAATAACAAAGAAAAGAAACTCAAAATATGACGAGTAAACATCCAATAGTTACATAAACAACATAGGAAAAACTACACCAACATTGTCATCAACCTTTTAAGCAAGCCTCAACCCAAAATTTGCTTCCCCTGTCTATCTATATCTATGACTCCTATAAAACACAGTTTTGACAGCAAAAAATCCAGTTTTCGAGCATAAGTACATCAGCTATAACAAGGCAGCCGTTTAAGGACATAACAAACAACAACATTATCAACATACATTAATTCACCTCCTCAAAAGCTTGTTGGAAAAGATCCTTTTCGAGTACGGGCTGTTTCGTGACATTGCCTTGTAGGACTCAATTGCATTCACCAATGAGCTATGAGCTGAACCCTGCACACGCAAGTTAGAGTATGCATGAGCTGTTTCACATTAAATAGAGGGTGGTATAAATTATGAGTCATACATATTTGGGCAAAGGGTTTTAAGAGGAAATTTTAACACTTTAGGTAACCCGTTGGAGATATAATACAACCCAAATCAACCCATTTAAAGGTAAAAGGGTCAAAACAGCTACATCTGCAATAACCACATTTCATTTCTGTGTGAAATATTACAGACCTCAGCAACACGCAGTGCGGTTTGAATAACATAGTTGGCATGTGGATCTTGAATCAACTGTTCGAAATGAGTGGCAGACATAAGCTCACGGATAATGGTTGACCTGACTTGACTATCTAGCACGGCTAAACATTTCTCGACCACGTGGCTGCTGAATTTTTGGGTAGCAAGTTGGACGTAGTTACCCTCAAATTCCAAGGTCAGCTTGGACACGGCTGAGGGAATCTGCATCTCAATAATGTATTGTACAACATAGTTTCTGCATCGCACGATAAGAGTTAGAATCATTAATGACTGCATAAAAATGAAAACTCACACCATCTTTTGTAAGCCTTACCCGAATGGATCCTGTGCTAGTGGGACGGCATTTGCTGAGACTTCTGAGACTATTTTTTCACGGTGGTCGCCAGTTGAGTGATTGATGCATCTTTGCAACACGCAACATCCATGTTGATGGGTGGCAATGTCAACACAATATTTTGCAGCAGCTTCAAAGATGAACTGCAACCAACATAGTTTATATATATCAAGAGGTGTTTTCAGAAATTAAAAAAATAGAGAACAACTCTGGTGCACTAAGACATACTAATTACAGCATATTCTTAAAACACCAAAAGTTATCAATAAACCATAGCATATTATGAAAAATTGAGGTCAAAGCTGATACTTTCTAAATATAAAGTTTGTATATAAATTCTACCAAAAAACAGAATTAATAATTTCGATTTCGTATGAAATACAAGGTTAAGCATACTCAGAAGTTTTTCTTGAGAATGTTAACGTCCATATGAGAAGTCAAAAGAGGGAACACTATCTGTTTGACCTCTAAAGTCAAAGCAAGGGGTGCCGAACTCCTACTTGGTTCTTCCAATGACCAAATCAAATGAATCTAGAGATCATTAATACAATTAAAACCTCATACTTAGACGTTTTAAGATAAATTCTATCACATTCCGTATTCAAACGGTTTAGCCATGTGCCCATGTCATCATAGCACATGATAACAATAAAGCTTGTTGTAAATGAGACGCTTAAAAACCACTTGTGTCAATATTTACTCAACGAAATTGCATATGACACACACAATAAGCACAAAAAAAAAACATAACGCAATAGACCATGGGCACAATCATTAGAAACATATAACCTTGGAAAGCAAACCTAATCTTAAGCGAAAACTTAACAAGGTCAAACCTTATTATCTTCATAACTGAGGCACTGCAAGCAACGCTGAATGACATGATTACCGTTGAGATCCTTTGTAAGAGAAAGAAACCCTGGTTTAAGTGCAGAAATCACAAGCTTAACTTGCACTCTCGTCTTAATAGTCTCTATGAGTTTCTGTACCACCCGAGTCCTATAAAATTGCCAAAATCATTAGATGTTTTTCATCCTTAAAAACAATTTATAACAGAATAGAAGATTGGTTACCCATGAGTATTCAATGAAATGTGAACAAGTTCCCTCGGTTCATGAGTCACTTTCATCAAAATATGCATTCTTTGTTCTTCATTACACACTTCCAAAAGTTTCTGCATAAGGTAATTCCCAAAAGGGTTGATCATAAGCTCAACCACATGCCCAATAATCTCATTAAACACAATCTGCACATGTTGCGGATTTCCATCATCAAAAATCTTTTGTAGAAGCCGACAACCATGTTGATCTTTTGCCATCACATAAACATACCGTTGAGCTTCCCTTAATTGTGAAGAACATGATATTTTAACCTTGGTTCGACCACTTTCACAAGGACTCTCAAACATCTTTTTAACACGACTTAAATCTTCACCTTGAATGATCAAACTATCCTCATTATTCGCTAAACCATCTAGTCCAATCCCAAACTCCCCACGAGTGTTTCTGAAATTTGATGAACCACTAACAGCAACGTGGAACCGATGAGGATCATGGTTCATGTTACGCCTAACATTTGAACGGGTCATACAAGGTACATTTTGCATTTGTGAACCTACCTCAAAACTTAAGCCCCTTTGGTTCATCGCATTCATCCCAATGTGAGCTGGAATCCCCCATTGGTAGCAATAACTTAACATATTCCTATCCAAATTCGATTGAGGGATTCTTGAAAAGCGAGGGTTAGGTTCAAAATAAGCACAATCCGCAAATCTACCCGAATTTAGCTGATTTCCGCAAAATAAACCCTCATTTTGTTCCTCACTAATAAACATTCTACTAATTTCATTCATCAAATCTTCATCAACTTCTTTTCGAAAAGGGGATTCAGATAGTTCTAAATAAGCCCTTGGTACAGGATCATGCAATGAACTAAAAGCTAATTGTGATGAAGATGATGATGATGGTATATCATATAATAAATTACCATAAGAAAACATACTTGCATTTTGACTATAACCACATAATGACTCATCATCATCATCATCATACATCATCATTCTATCCAATGGTGGACTAACAACATTAGTACCATTAACATGAAATGCTGATGTGGCATGAGGGATCTCACCCAACAACATTTCAAGTTCTTCATCATCTTTCATATTCAACATCAACACAAAACAACAAATGTACAAAAGACAAAAAAAAAAACAACAAAATCCTTATAAAAATACAACTAAAAACCAAAATCTAAACTACCCACATCAAGAAAATGACCAGAAACACTTAAAACAAAAAACCCATATCAGATAACACAAAATAAACTGGAAAACAAACATAAAGATAAAAATGCAATCTTTAAAAGAAGTAAAAATTTAAACTACCCACATCAAGAAACCAAATTACCAATCTTTTTCCTTAATAACACTAAAGAAAAAAACAGAGGAAAATAAAGATAAAAATGCAATCTTTAAAAAACTAAAATTTTGAACTACCCACATTAAGAAACAAAAACCGCATAAAAATCACCAATCTTTTTCATCTGGGTGTGATTATAATTCTGATTTAAGAAATGGGTACCAAATATATGATGATATTTTTTAATTTGGATTATTGTTTTGGTGTTTGGTGAAGCATGCAAAGAAGGTGGTTTTTGTACACAGAGTGTGCTATGTGTGTGTATTGTACACAATGGAATAATAGGTTGTAGTAGTGGTGGTATAATGTTTCACGCCATAAAAGATGGAGAGAGGAACACACACTCACTCATAATTCTTCATTGCAAAATATAAGGGAGTGACAAAATCAGCGTAACATCTCGGTAAATACCATTTATAACTTGAAAAATGCTACATTCATTAACCTAGCGTTTGGTATGTTGTAATCAAAGTAGGAATAAAAACGATTATTACAATGGAATAGAAAAATATTGTTTGTTTACGTTTATAGAATGTAATGATTCATTCCAAGGAATGACCCATTACACCAACGTAGCGTTTGGTATGTTGTTATCAAAGTAGGAATAAAAACGATTATTACGATGGAATGGAAAAATCTTGTTTGTTTACGTTTATAAAATGTAATGATTCCTTCCAGGGAATGACTCATTACACCAAAATCATTCTTTATGAGTCCCCTACCTTTTTTTTCATTCCATCTCGTAATAGAATTAAATCACATAAAACTCCATCATTAATTAACCACATTAAATAATTTCTATCATCAATGGGGTATTTTAGTCTGTATATTATCGATTCCATTACGCCTTATCATATAAACCAAACTGATTAATAACGGTAATGAACCATTACATTACATTATTTATTCCATTACGTCGTTTATTCCATTCATTTAACATTTCATTCTGTCCTACCAAACGAACCCCGAAATCATTCCTTAGGGGTCCTCTACTTTTTTTTTCCATTCCATCTCGTAATGGAATTAAATCACATAAAACTCCATCATTAATTAACCACATTAAGGGTGTGTTTGGTATAACGAAATTAAGTAGTGACGGAATGGAATGAACATCGTAATGGAATAAATGAAGTAATGAAATGACGCATTACGATTGTAATTATGTTTGGTTGCAAAAATAAAATGGAATGTAATCGATAATAAAAAGACTAAAATAGACTTTGTTAAATATGTTTTTTTGTTTGATGGGTAATTAATAAAGGGTTTTTGTGTAATTATCATTCCATTCCAAGACGTAATGGAAAAAAACAAGGGGTCCCTAATGAATGAAAATGATGATTTTTGATGTAATGAGTGATTACATGTAATAAGTCATTACATTCTCTTATTGTAAACAAACATGATTTTTTTCATTCTGTCGTAATGATGTATTCCATTCCAACTCTCATTGCGACGTACCAAACACTACGTAAATAATTTTTATCATCAATGGGGTATTTTAGTATTTTTATTATTGATTCCATTACGCCTTATCATATAAACCAAACATGATTAATAACGGTAATAAACCATTACATTATACTATTTATTCCATTATGTCGTGTATACCATTCATTTAACATTTCATTCCGTCCTACCAAACGACCCCTAAATGATTATAAAATTATATCCACAAAATGAGTAGCCAACTCATTTTGTGAATATAATTTTGTATACATTTGATGGATGTAGTTTTTCTCTTATACTTTATTTATTAATACTCCAGTCTCAATTTACATAGTGAACTCACGAAAATCTCATTATACATCATCATCAAAATAGATAGTAACCGATTTTTTTCATGTCATATTTTAATTTCTATTTTTTTACATAATCCACTTTGGTCGGTATGACTTGTTTACTTGGCATGTTCTTTTTACCTGATAAGTTGCCCATTGACTTCCCCTCACTTTACCAAAATCGTAGAAACCTGTTTTTACCCTCATTTTACCAAAACAAACAAGAACCTTAACTTTGGAAGCCCTAAGACCCCAAATTCAATTAATCAGTTCGTTCCAAATCAATCAATTCAACTCATTAATAATGTCATCTACTTCTCGTCGTAGAGAGTTCCCAAGTCATTGTAAATATGGATTTCCATTGATTAAATACGTGCCATGGACAAATTTGAATCCTTGTAGGCGATTTCTAAACTGTCACAATTCGTATGTAAGCAAATTTTCTTTATTGTATTGAATCCTCAAATTTTCTTAATTTTAGGATTCATAAACATTTTCCTATATTATGATATTATTGGTAAGAAGAAATGCAGTGACTTCTTTTGGATTGATCATGAGATTCACAATCCATGCTATAAGTATCAAATGCTTGAATTGTATGTGACTAAGCACTCGAATGAAAGGTATGAGCGTGTTGAGCATTTAAAGGTTTAAGATCAGTTGGAAAGGCTTCAAATTAAGCATGATAGGTTGTTGTCAAAGTTTTAACAAAGCATAACAAGTTGCAGGTTTTTGAAGATCGGGATGGTTTGCATTGTGGTGGTTCTAATGGTGATGAAGATGTAGTTTGTAGGTTATGTTTATGTATTTCTATATGTTGTTTGTAGTTTTTAAGTTGGGTTGTACTGGGTGAAAAGTTGCAGTTGTTAATGAAAGTCATTTTAATGGCAGTTTTGTATCAAAAATTTTGGTTTACAGTGCATCCTTAGTTGACTACACTTTTTACTCATCATATACAGACAACACTAAAGCCAAATTAATGGCAGACAACAAACTCAACAACCAAGTTGCAGTTTGTATTTTTTGTTGTAACGGATGAACGGAAAATGAAAGCCATTTTAATGTAGTTTTTTTTTAATTCTCAAAGGCATCCTTTCCTGACTGCAGTTTTTTACTCAGTATATGCAGACAACACTAAAGCCAACTTAATGGCAGATAAGATACTCCGCAACCAAAGTAATAACATGGGTAAACACACAGACAAACATATTTAATAAGTCGCATAGATTGGTGGTACCACATGGTAGGGTACATTAAACAATAGTATTGTCTTATAATATATTGCAACCATTGGTTGTAAAACCCTATCCAGTTACAATTTCACATACTATAAAAGAAAGTTGGTAAGTTATGGTTAACCACATCTAGATTGTTCAAATACATAAACTAAAACCATCATTCAACATCAAATGCTTTGTCTAGAGTAGATCTAGAACCATGCTCACCTAACTTGTAGTTTATTATCTTCATATTGATGATTCTTTCAGATATGCCTTTGCTCTTGTGATAAATCTTTATTTGATTTAGATGTGGAGCTAGCTTGGATTTCTTGGATCTAGTATGTTTTGGGTCTCCTTCAATGGTGCTTTCCTATGTGGGTAGTCTGTAACTTATACATGTTGTTTTTCATCAGCTACATCTTCTTTGTGATGGGTCATCTCTTCTGCCATACCTTGCTCATCAGCTTCTTTGACTGTATCATCACCAAATTGGCTTATGTCTTCTTCATGACCAAATTCCATAGCATAGTCCTCCCAATACTTGTCAGACTCCTCAACCTCATACCATATATTTCTTATCCTTGTCTGCTCTTCCTCATCTGTCAAATCTTCTTTTTCCATCTCCTTAGTCAGCAGAGATGGTCAGTGGTTCAACTTGTTATTTTGGGGTTATTGTTTCAACTTCCTTGGGGAAGAAGTGTGTACTTGGTATGGTTTATGGGTTAATGAAGATATTAGGTTTGTAGATTCGTGTTGGGTATTATGGTTTCTACTTTTGCGTATATTGTGAAGTATTCTGCAAGCGTGAGAAGATATGTTGCTGATTTCTTAGCATGTTCCCCTGAACGAATAATCACCAAGACCAAAAATCAGAGTAGTAGTCATGTTTGGTGTAGGATTTTCAACAAAATTCCGATTTGCACTTAAATGTCAAAGATAGAAGATATTCCGAGCTACATCAAAGTTTCAAAATCTGCTCAAGAGAGGGTTATTGGTTTGGGGGAAGCTGATTTAGAAACTTCATCAAAAAAGGAGTCTATGAAGAAAGCTTTTCAAGGCATGCAGTATGAATTGGGGGGAGTTAATCCAGTTCATACATAATATAATGGTTGTTCAAGCAAAGACAAAGATGATTCAAGCTGGGGAACAAGTATGAAGACTAGAAGATACATAAGTCAACCTCAACATTGAAAGCGCCTTGGATGTTGTTATTTTTCTTTGTATTTATACTTTTTAGGAACATTGTAAGTAATTTCGTATGTCTCCACATTGGGGGTAAGATTGTTAGCCTCAAAATGTGAGTGTCATTACAAAATTACAACTAGTTATCATAAGCCATGACACATAGGGACTAATAATGTCAATGTTGTATATTTATGTGTCATAAAGGATATACCCTCTCCTTACTTCCAAGGAGGGGTGAGGCTTCATTCCATTTGTGTATTTTTCTTCCTTGATCTAATAAACACACATCTTTCCTTCTTTCTCTCTCTAAAATGGCTAACTATTTCTTTAAGCCTCCCCTACCTCCGGATCATGTTTTAGCTAGTGAAACTTACGTTTAACAGTCTAACTGGAAATTATGGTGAAATCTACGTGGAAACTAAGAAAATACATGTAACTAAATTTAATACGTGTAATATCAATATGTCATATTTACCTTATTATCCGGTTACAACAAGTCTCGTTACCTAGTGAAAGTCTCAATTAACACGTCTATATGGAAATGTAAGAACAATAGATATGCATGCAACACAAAATATAACTTTTTAGTCATGTAATGTTGTATTGATAAGAATCAAAGTATTACAAAGTGTTACGGATCACACTTGTTGAATGACAATGTATGTTTACTCTTTAAAAAAGTAAACTTGTCAAATTATCAAGTTTACAAGCGAACTGTATAGACACGCTGATAGGATCAACTAATTAATTGTAAGTTCAACAAAGGGAGTAAATGCAGCTATAGTAACAACAACAATAAAAGCGATAGAATTTACTCCCATAAACATTCTCTATTTATAGTGGTACAAGGTATACTTCATGGTGGGATAGTTTGGGATGTGTCAATAATCTAGTGGAGAAGTACACTAGCATTCATTGCACGTCCATTCTTGGAAACACTCTGCTTATACTTTAGTGAACAGTTCTACCAATTGTTCACTGAGTGAACCCAAGCATCTTTAACTTGAAAACACTCTGCCCAGCTCATGCAGTTCCAACCACTCAATGAACCCAAGCATCTTTAACTTGAAGTCATCATAGATCTTGTAGTTTAATGGTTGATTATTTCTTATGATGTGCATGGTTGCAATCTTGGTAGAGTTATTGACCTGGTACCTGAACTTGGTGATTGGCAATTCATCATCCCTTGTTTCAATGCACATTAGGTATGATTTGTTTAACTGTTGAACTCTCTTAGTATCAATATCAGTCAGTTTCTGCTTTTGAGCCATTCGTTGGGCAAGAGTCATTCGTCTAAGTGCCTCCTCTGACTTATCTTTTGCTGCCTTAGCCAACCTTTTTGCTTCTTGTAGCTAAAGAGATACTTCTTCTAGAGTCACTGGCCCTTCCTCGGGAGTTTGAATCATTTTAGAATTAATAAGTCTGGGGTTGATCCTCCCTGTTCCATCACCAGCACGATCATTTTTAGGGTTGAATCATTAGATGATTTGGCTATACCTTTTCCATTGTCAGCTTTGGTTGGAGGAATAGGATAGTACTGAGATTAGCTTGAGCCAAACAGATGAGCCATGAACTGCTCATAGGGTATGTTGTTGAAAGTTGTTGGCCCCATAGAGTTCATCGGAATAGGATTAGGAATGTCCATCATCACCTTAAACTTCTTGGCTGGGGGTTCTTTATTATGTTCAACATCTGATAGTACCACCATAGCCAGAGAGTTTGTATTAGCTGGTAAGCCACTTAATTGTGGCTCCCCCTAAACAGGTGCAAGGATTGCATTGGTTAGAGTGTTAGGCTGATCATCACCGATAGTCGTCAACGAGTCCGTTTGCCCGTCGAGTTGTGTATTAGCTAGTAGAGCTGTACTTGAATTGTGGCTGCCCCTTAAAACAGGAGCAGTAGGATTGCATTTGGTGTAGAGGTTTAGGTGATCAACATCACCCTGCTAGAACAAATGAAGACATATGAGTTACAAGCTTTGAGGGTTCATCTTGTGCACTCTTCTCCCCCTTAGCAACAATATTGACAGGTGGTGGTGTTGACTCCATGAAATGCAAAATCCGAGAGACCAGTCCAACCAGCTCATTCATATCAGCTGAGGTCTTGTTAACCATAATAGTCAAATTCTTTGCAGTTACAATCCCTGGCAACAAATCAATGGGAATTTTAACAGTGGAATGTAACATCTGCTCCATGTACATAATAGGATGCATTTGATGCTTGGCAGTTTGTCAAAGAAAAGCAGCAACCTCACCCACTGTACCCCTTACATTCTTATTAATATATTTTTGAACAATCACTTCTAGCTGAGCGAATCTATTACATTCCAGTTTGTTCAAGGCATGGAATTGCTTGTTCACTATCTTTGGGGACTCTTCAAGAATATCATGCATTTCAGTCTTGAGAGATAGTCTCATTCTTTTATTGAGCATTGACAAGTTCTCTTTGATAGAGTCATTAATCAACTTAGGAAACTGGCTCTTCATAGTTTCAGAGAGTATCTCAGGTAAGCATTCTTCTAAGGCATCAACAATAAGTCTTGGAAGAATTGAATTAAGAGACAACTCTAGTTGAGCAGGAAATGATGATTCAATCTTGTTTCCCATATTTTTAACATGAGCAACCAAGTCATCTATTCGCTAAAGAATATGACAAAGAGGGTCTGATAAGGATGGAGTTGACTGACTGACTAGTTCCTTTGTCGCAGTTTCTTAAACATTAGGCTTGGGATCAGTAATAAGGGGTATTTCAGTTGAATGTGCAATTGAATTTGTATTAATGTTTACGCATGTGTTTGCGTTAGTCATAACTTCATCAATGAGTTTGTCATCTACCATGTCATCATTAGGGGAAAAAAATTCTTTATCGGATTCAGCTTCTTCATCATCTCCTGATATTGACATAATCTCATCATCTGGCATTGACTCAGGGCCAGACGAGACATCCTTCATGACTTTGTCAATTTTGATTGACCCTAGTGAAACAATCTCAGCATCACCAGCCACTGTATCCTTAACCATAGTTTCATCAAGGACAATCTCTACAGTATCATTAGCTACATTAAGATCAGGTTCATACATAAGTTGGTTAGATGAAAATGTGGATTTGTAATTAAAGGAAGGTCGCCATTGTGTTGTACCAAGAAGACTATAGGTGATGATTCAGTCCCCTCAAAGGTTAAAAATTTAGGATTCTTTGTTTTGTGATTTAGTGACCATAGAGGCTGAGTGAGGTTCAGACACTCTTAGGGTATGACTTTCATGCACCGGATGTTGTGGGTCCTTGTAAAGTCTAGAATTGTCAGGGTCATTATTAGACGTGAGAAACCTAAATGCATCACTCCCTGGTGCTGACTTAGGGTGTATAGAAGATATAGGAAATGTAAGTGCAAACACCGACTCTCTATTGGGTAGGGGATGACCTTTATCTTTACCATTCTCTTCTAAATATGTTTAAGAGTGGTTGCTTGTTGTGCCCTTAAATTTTCATACTGCTACCTTTTCGATATTAGCGGTTTTAGGCCGGTTTATTACTCAGCGGTGGACCTTATGTCCTTAGCTCTGAGTAGCAGTGACTGTCTTTCTGGATTTAGATCTCCTGACATATGTAGAAGATTTAGGTTTAGAAGAAGGTGGATTTAGCTTCTTCTTTGTCTTCTTGTCAGTTGGTGCTTTAGGCTGAGTAAGAGACCACACAGAGGTCCTTGACAAGGACTTGTAAGAAGCCTCATCAACATTCACCTCCTCAGCAGAAGGGATCAAAGACTTAATGGGTTTTGATTTTTTTTCCACAATATACATGTGAGATGTTAAGGGCACCTCAAAAGCTGATGGGCTTTTGTTAAAAGTGGAAAGGGTTGAAAGTTGTAAGGCTATCAATTTTTTATTTGTCTCCCAGCAGATGTTTAATTATTAAAGAGATAAACCTTGTATAGAAATGTTTTATCCGAGAAAACTAATCCATGTCACAATCACATAATCAAACCATGGTAGAAATGTAGAGAGATAAAGCTTGCGAGTTAAGAAAGTAGAGAGAAAGAAGAGAGTGGTGGAAGGAATTAATATCTTACCAAATTAAACCAACCACCTCCTAACAAGCTAGGAGGTGTGAATTTATAGCTTCCATGCCTTAAGAGGCTTATAGGCTTTCTAACTTAGGCTAGGTTTGGCTTAAAGTGGGCTTTTGCCCTAATCATAAACAATATTAGATTAAAGTCCAAGCCCGTCATCCCGACTAGTCTATTACTTACAATACAAAGTCCCTATCACGTATTGACCGACACTACATTAATGACTATTACATTATATGTTTGACTTTGATAATTTTAAGGCTAACCATCTCCCTCAATGGAGCAGTCATTAAACTTGGACATTCTTGATTTGGTGTCTAGGTCTTGGACTTTGCCATAGTAGAATTTTGTTCCTTCATGTTGTGTGATCCTTGATCTTGAGCCTTTGTCTTTTAACTTTTAGTTCTAAAATCTTTAAGTCTTTCCTTGTTCTGGATGCACTTTAATAGAAGTGACCGGTACTTGGCTCTTGACGTTGTAGACCGACACTTCATATCTTGATGTTTTGCATTCGCGTGCATCCATGAATCTCCTTGTGCTTCAGACCAACATGCTCATACTTTACATCATCTTGAAACATGGCTAACAATATCCCCTGACACTCTTTGTCTAACAATCTTTCCTTTAAAGTTCTTATACCAATTGTTAATGTTGAGAGAAGGTCTTTGACTTTCTTGGTTTAAGCTTTCTGACCGTTACATTCTTTGACCTTTGATGTTGATGATGTAACTTTAAAGCCTGAGTATGAGTACGTGGCCATGAGATTGACTTTGCTGAATTTGAGGTGGTTACGCCTTGAGTTATATGCATGTATAAGGGTTAACAAATAAACACA
Organism: Tanacetum coccineum; assembly: GCA_026074375.1. Classification (NCBI taxonomy): domain Eukaryota; kingdom Viridiplantae; phylum Streptophyta; class Magnoliopsida; order Asterales; family Asteraceae; genus Tanacetum; species Tanacetum coccineum. The sequence goes on from BQNB010030963.1 coordinate 35,760, forward strand.
AATGTGGAAGAATGCCTCTTCGACGTTTGGTAAATTTAACCTCCGGTTCTGTGAGGACCGTTTGGCAGTATACATACTGAACCTGCGTCATTACGATTCGATTCGTGAATGAATCTCCTTAACAGGTTTTCCATCTTGAAGTGTGGTTTATCTAAAGCTGACACGTTTAGAGACGCTAACGAAGTTTTTTGATATTCCATAGTCGTTCCTAAATCCGGATTCCCGTTCGAGATAGGATAACAACGAACTTAGGTGAGTTATTTAAGTAGACTGTAAAGTAAACATTAATAACTAAAGACTTTGTCAATTCTCATAACGTGAACCACATTGGGTTTTCCTGTTTGCACAAGTTTGTTTCTTATAGAATCTCGCAAGTCACCTACCGTAGTAGTGTTTGATGTTGACACTGGAAGGATTTCCATTCGTCACTATGAAATACTAAAGAGTATCACTCTGAATGTTCTAGCAAGATCACAAGGATAATGCGTAAGACTCTTTGTTATCACTTGTGAACTTATATGTGTTCAACAAGTGTTTTATATTTATGTGTCCTAATGAGATTTATATTTGATCTCTTTTGGCTTTAGACTCGATTTGTGCACTTTGGTTTTAGTGATCGGAGGCTGGAGCAGACTGCCACCTTTTCAATATAAACATTCTCGGAGTGAGAAGTCAATAGATAACGTGTGTATCTTCGTGAAAAATAAGACAAGTATCTTTTGAAAGAAACTTGAATGACTGAGAACGGTTGTGCATTGCATCATTGGGTCCATGATGTCTATCTTTAATACCAGACATCATCTTTGTGATTCTGATAGATTATGTATTGACCCGGTTTCTGCCTAAGTGTATGGAGGGCTTCTTTCTTTTCACCCTTTATCATAACTTTTCTTTTTCTTTCTTTAACCCCTTCAATGTTTACCAAGACGTCATTACTATCACCATGTTATGATTATTCATTATTCCCTTTTCTCATTCATCTCCAAATCACACCTAAGGACTTCTAATCTAACTTTGGAATGTTCTTGGGTAGATCCCTCTGGTTCTGGTTGGATTATAGGACTTATACCTAATCTTAACTACCTTATGACTTCATCAACGTTGTGATTTAGTTGGTTGTTGGGTATAGATATCTAAACCATAAAACCTTTAAAAATCAATTGTTTGATATAAATTAAAACGTTTGACACTTTGAAAAATTCATTTTGAAATACTCACCCTACACATGTGCATCGATATTCAAAATTGTTACCCATCGAATCCCTTTTTGGCGATCACAGTGGCGACTCCCCAAACCTTTTCTTAAAATCGTTTCTTGCTAAAATCTTCCTCTATTCTCTATAACTTTCAAGTTTTCTGCATCTAATCTCTGATTTGGTTACGTTAAACTTCAATTTTATTTAGATTTAGGGTTTGTTTCTAGTATGTTTTCGATCTTTTTTAGGGTTTAGGATTTGATCTTTTATTATTAGGGTTTCGGCATATCTGCTGTTGTATGATTCGTTCATTGCTCGTTCAATCCATATCAATATCAATTCTGGTTTTGTGTGCTACTCAGATCGTGTTTGTGATTTTTTGCTACCCTAAACTGAAAACCCTAATCTAGGGTTTTAATCATAATTAAAATCGCAACTTAGGTAGTGGATTTAGGCACGTATCTTGCTGGTAGTGTAACGTTGTTGGTAGTGGAATGGAGCGTGGTTTCTTGAGCCAAAAAGGTAGTGGGGTGGGGGAAGAGGTGTAAAGGAGAATAATGTGAATGTTTCAAACATTGAGATAGTTAAGGAGAAGGATCTTAATGATGAACCTGTGGCGATGGATGTGCAAAGTCCTTTGGTGGATCAAACTAATGCGGTGAAAACAGGTGGGGGATCATACCCACCTTTACCTACACAAGGAACTACTCTGGCTGGAAACACCCCTGGTAAGTCTTCATATGCTAATGTTATTGGTGAATTGAGGAAGAAGGCTGTGGATATCCGTACTTTATTTACACCGAGGGGGGAATAGGATTGATGTTGTTGTGGTGGAGTCGATCCGAGCTATTAGCGAAAGATTTGTGAATACTGCTTATGATTTCTTTTTGGGTAAGCGAGTGGCTTACCCCGTTGTTGCTAATTATATTAAGAACACTTGGGGTAAGTTTGGTTTTGTTAAATCAATGCTTAACTCGTCTACTGGGTTATTCTCTTTCCAATTTAGCTCTATGGATGGTTTGAACTCAATGCTTGAGAATGGTCAATGGTTCATTCGCAATCATCCTCTTATTCTTCGTAAGTGGAATCCGGATGTTGATCTGATGAAAGAGGATGTTGGGAATGTGCCAGTTTGGTTTAAACTTCATGGTGTTCCCGTTACGGCGTTTAGCAAGGATGGTTTAAGTGCTATTGCTATGAAACTTGATACTCCATTAATGCTTGACTCTTATACTTCTGATATGTGCTTGCAATCATGGGGCAGGTCAAGGTATGCTAGAGTAATGATTGAACTTTGGGCTGACGTGGAATTGAAAGATAACATCGTGGTGGCTATTCCTAAAATTATGAGGGAAGGGTATTATACATGTACTGTTCGTGTTGAATATGAATGGAAACCCCCTAGGTGTTCGTGTTGTAAGGTCTTTGGCCATACTCAGGAGGAATGTCCCAAGAATATTGGATTGGGTGTGACGAAGAACTTGAAGAAGCCTAGTCAAACTTCTCGAGGTGTTTCGGTTGGTCCAAAAGTGGGTTTTAAACCTCATAAAGAATATAGACCCGTTCCTAAAAAGCCTACTGCTAGCCCTAGCGGTAATAAGAAGAAAGGTGTCGGACATACTTACGAGGTTAGTAATTCAAATCTATTTGATGTTCTTAATTTAGGTGATAATGATGAGGAGTTAGGTACCAATGGGGGGACTACAAATTTAGATAATAACGGGGTGAATTCAAGTGGATCCTCTTTCAAGAATGTCAAAGTAGCACTAGTAATACTCCTATTATTGATAAAATCCGAAAGTTTGAAGATTTACTTATTGATGGGCAAGCTATACTTGTGGACGAAGCTGGTATCCTTTAAAAAAGGTAGAGTGTTCGGCTGATTATGATAGTGAAGGTGAGGTTGCATCAGTTGATAATGATATGGTTCGTTCGTTGGCTTTAGAAAGGGTAGGCTTTGGCACTCAAAGTTTGCTGGAACAATAGAGGGATTCTTATGGTAATGGTGACTATGATGAAGACCCATACGATGATGATATGTATGAAGGCCAAGATCTTTCTCAAGAGATTCAAGCTATATGTGATAATTTAGATATCCGTGTTCGAGGTCGCAAGAAGAAATAGATTTATGTTTCTTTTTTTAGTGATTTTGTATACCTTCCTTTAAGGAAGTAGTTATGCCCATGTAACGGGCGAAGGTGTGGGACTCACCCTCATCCTTTGTACTTTTATGTTTTTTGGTGTAATAAAATTTACCGGGGAAACCCTTTACCTAAAAAAAGATATTCAAAATTGTTTCGCACATGGAGGTAAGAGTTTAAGTGCAACTCTTGAGTCTTAATGATCACATTACATTTTTTTGATCACATTTTCTCCCCTTATTGAGAATAATAACTAGTTACTATTCTTAATACCAATTGATTAAAATTTGAGACATGAAAAGTTTCACGGGGAGAAAAATGTTTAAGCATGAATATATTATAGAACAATTTTTCTTTTTGTTCCCACTCAATTTCACACATTTATGACACCACTTATTAGAGTAAGGATATGACTTTGTAAATGACATGTGAAATTGAAGTTGAGACACTGTTATATATGTTTTAAACAGAATGAGAAAGCTAGTTATGTCAAAGTGTGTTTATATCTAAAACGGATGGTCAATAAGCCACTAACGATGATTTTCGATTTCTCTAGACCAGATGTAGTTTTGTTCGCTAACAACGCTTATCGATATATGCACACTCATCAACAACTACTTTTGACATTTAATATTTTTCACTTGTTTACACACTTTGAAATGTGGAGCACACAATTTTGAAAGATACAACCTATTAGCATACTTGCTATATGACATTGAATAAATTGACAAATTGTGCTCACACATTTAATGTTTTAGACACACTAAATAGACATGTGAGAATGTGTCTAAAAACATTAAAACTTGGTTTTAGAAGCTCCCCCTCAAAAAGTGATCCACTTATAAAAAATGATTCGACTTTTGAAAGTTTCGTGAGAAGGGAGTGTTAAACACAAAATTTTAAAAGACACCACTTATGAGATGCTTATTGATATTTAAACCATTCTGGAAAAATTATGTGCAACAGTTTTGAAAAACCAATGTAAGAAGATTTCTCTGATTTTTTTAGGATAAGTGCACTGAAGCATACACTGCCCTGTGACATTTGGGTCCGAGTTGCAATCTGAAGTTGATTACAAGGCACTAATAAAATTAGAAAAGACATGTTTTAAAGCATTTGAAACTCTTGCTCGAACTTTATTGACACACCCGTGTCAATGTTAATCGACATTTCTAGGTACATAAATATTATCGATTCCAAAAGATATGCCGAGAAGATTCTTTTTGGTATTTTTAAAATTTTCTGATTTTATATTTTGTTTTCCTTGTTTTATATGTTTGTATTTTCTTTTTGAATAATTATTTACAAGGTTGATGTTTGATAGATATTAAAGCAGTTTCCTTTGCTAGAACCTCCAATGCTGTTGGAGTCAAACATCACATACCGAGTCGGCCTACTAAATACTTAAAAAAATTCGAAAAAGCTTTCGTAAATAGGTCCGCTAACTCGTAATTTGTTTCGACAAAATATAATTCGACAATACCTTTTTTGACCAGCTCCTTGATGAAGTGATATCGGATTGCTATATGCTTTGTGCCGGAATGTTGAACCGGGTTGCATGAGATGGCTATGGCTTCCTTTGAGTCACAATACATTGGTATTCTATCAAAGAAAAAGCTATAATCTGTTAGTTGAGTTCGTATCCAAAGGACTTAAGCGCAACAAGCAGATAGAGACACATACTCGGCCTCTGCAGTTGACATTGCGGTGCAATCCTGCTTCTTGGACGACCAACTTACAAGCTTGTCACCTAGGAATTGTATCCACCAGATGTGCTCTTACACTTATCTAAGCAACCTGTGTGATCATCATCTGAATAGGCGATTAGTTAAAAACCGGAGTCCTTCGGATACTAGAGTCCCATGTGAATGGTCCTATTTAAGTACCAAAAGATCCATTTAATCTCCTTGAGGTGCTTTTCTATAGGTCTTACCTGATAACGTGCACAAAAACATGTTGCTTGCATTAAATCTGGTCTACTAGCTATCAGATACATGAGTGACCCGATCATGCTATGATATTTTATTTGATTAATAGGTATTCCATTCAAGTCTGGATCTAGTTTAGGTTGAGTAGGCATTGGTGTACCAATGCTATCGCATTTGTCCATACCATGCTTCTTTAAGATTTCCAAATAATACTTAGACTGATTGACAAAGATATCTCGTGGGGATTGGTGGATCTGAAATCCTAAAAAGAATTTCATTTCCCCTATCATGGACATTTCCAATTTTCTTTGCAATAACTATTCAAAACGTTTAGAATATTTTGGGTTAGTGGACCTGAAAATTATATCGTCAACAAAAATTTGCACAAGCAATATGTCATCATCTTATCTTATCGTAAACAAGGTTGGGTCTTGTACCTTTAGAGAAACTTTTAGATACCAGGAATTTTGAGAGTTCGTCATACCACATCCTTTGAGTTTGTTTGAGTCCGTATAAGGCTTTCTTCAAACTGTAAACTTTTTAGGATGTTCAGGATCCTCGAATCCATCTAGATGGCTGACATAAACTTCTTCTTTCATAGGACCATTGAGAAAAGCTGTCTTAACGCCCATCTAGTAGACAGTAAATGACTTGTTGCAGCGTAAGCCATGAATATCCTTACAGCTTCCAGTCAAGCAACTGGTGCGAATGACTCTTTGAAGTCAATTTCCTCTTCTTGTCGATATCATTTAGCCACAAGACGAGCTTTGTTGCGAATGACAGTGCTGCATTCTTCTTTCTTGTTTTTCCACAACCATTTCATTTCGATGACGTTCTTGCCAAATGGTTTGTCAACAAGTTCCTAAACATATAGTCTATTAAATTGATGAATTTCCTCCTACATTGCCTCTATCCATACATGATCAACCATAGCCTCCTTGACATTTTTAGGTTCTGTTTTGCTGACAGTGAGAGCAAACATACATATTTTGGCATTTATGGCAAGCTTCTGTCTTGTTTGAACTGGCTTAGAAGGGTTTTCAAGTACTTGTTCAAGAGGATGATCTCTTGTCCAACGGACATAGAAGGATGTCGTTGGTAGAACTGGTGCATGTTTAACGGATCAACTTGACGTGAAGATGATTTACCAACTTCTATTATTGGTGTAGCAAAAGGGTTGATCAACTCATGTGCGTCAAACTATGCATCTTGTTATTTCCTCGTCATCTACTTATGAAGTTGGAGTTGTTGGATCAAGTTTATTGTGAACAATTAATTGAGGTGATTCTACATCAACGGTTTTTGGTGTAGATTGAGTTGTATTTTGTTTATCAGAGACATCAAAAGGCTTGGATATAACTTCATTCTCCCCCACTAAAGTATTCATTGAACATTAGACTGAACAACAATTCCAATGTTGACATTGATTGAGTATATATCGTATCTGCTAAAGGAAGATTTTCTTGAAAATTTATAGAACTTGACATTCATGATGTTGTTGTTCAAGTGTTGTTTGACATTAAGGTGCGGGGCCTAAACTGTTGTATTCAGACGCCGTTGTCAGACGTTGGTGCGAGGCTTGAACTGTCTTGTTCAAACATAATCTCTTTCAATTCGTCAAAATTGACACGTATGGTTTCGATAATCATTCATGTTCTTTTGTTGTAGACTCTGAATCCTTTTGACTAAGTAGCATATCCCACAAAGATACAAGCATCACCTTTTTCTTTCATTTTGTCAAGATTCTCCCCATCTCTTACAATGTAACATGTGCAACTGTAGATATGAAAGAGTTTAAGATTTGGTTTCCTTTTGTTGATTATGTGTTATGGTGTCATTTCGTGTCTTGGGATTATGAGTGAACGATTTTGTGTGAAACATGCAATTGCGATTGCTTTAACCCACAAATAGTGGAAGTTTAGCGGCGCTTAGCATTATTCGAGTAGCCTCACTAAGAGTACGGTTAGGTCTTTCGACAACATTATTCTGTTCAGGTGTTTGAGCATTTGACGTTTGGTAATTTATGCCTTCTTTTGAAAATTAGATTTGAAGAGTCTTGTTCAAGAACTTTGTCCATTTGTCGGTTCTCACTGTCTTTACTTGAGCTTGAAGTCCTCTTTGAATCATTTTGAGGAAATTGATAAGAACCTTTGGTGTTTCGTCTGTGGATCTCAGAAAATGAGTCCATGTATATCTAGAGTAGTCATCAACAATCATAAGGATGTACTTCTTACCATTGATACTTTCTACTCGTGTGGGAGCACATAAGTCCATGTGAAGAAGATGTAACCTTCCTTTTGAGCTTGGGGTTGTTTTTGATTTGAAGTTGCCGCGCTTAGTTTTTCCTAGCTCACGAGAAGAACAAAGATGGTCTTTGACAAAATTCAATTGAGGAAGGCCATTCACAATATTTTTCTTAGAAAGCAAGTTGATGGTGTCGAAGTTCAAGTATGAGAGAAGACGACGCCATAACCATGCTTGACTTGATGAAGCTTTGGCTATGAAGCAACTTGGAGTAGGAGAAGACGATTCTTGTAATTTAATTGTATAGTGATCAGATCCATGATTACCCGTAAGTAGATCGTTTTCATGAAGATCTCTAACAAAGCATGTTGACTTTCTGAAAGCAACCTCCAAATCCGCATCATAAAATTAACCAACATAGAAAAGATTGTGATTGATCCCCTTGACGTAATAAACCCGCTTGATTGTGACATTTCCTTGAACCATATTTCCATATCCCAGGGTAGGTATAAACTAATCATTTTCGAACTGCACCGTTCCAAGAAACTTCTTTACGAAACTAATTAGAAGCTTGAGGTTTACCGTCATGTTCTTTGAGCACCCAAAGTCGAAGATGAATAGGATGATTTTCATTAGCTACAAAAGAATTAGAATGAAATGTAGAGTTGGACAAATTGGATCCCTTAGCATTTGATTTTAGTTAACCTAGATGCATTATCTAAATTCGTGCTAACACTTGTTTTCATATTTTCAATCCTAGAATTAGGTATCTATTTGTATACTGGTGGAGTGAGTTTTGTGTACCACCAATTACTTGTCTTGCTAACATTCTCATAAAGCATCCTGAATCTAGTTCTATATTTCCGAACAGTGGAGTCTGAAGTACCTGTTCTCTTATGGGGTGTTGCAACAGATCGGTTCATTGTTCTTATGGGTTCACCAGCACTAATAGGCACTGCTAAAGGCTTCTTAGTTCTAGAACATGTGATTGATATAAGAAATAACACAAGCATCATGATTATCATTTAAAACACATTTGCCACAAGTTGCACACACAAAATTAACATTCAAAGTCGGTGCACTTAAACTGTCATTACACGCAGTTACAGACATTGTTTTATTAGAAATCTTAAAGTTCCTACGATGGTGTTTTACTCGCATCATTTTGTTCTTCACTTCACTATTGTTTTGCAAGACTCTATCTTTTATTCCATTGCTCTTAAGTTGTGGTCTGCTAACTCTAGTATTATGATTCACTCCTATAGAAATAGACACGCGTGGGTTAGTTTTCCTAATGTCTTGAGATAACTGAGGTGTTCTAATTGGTTCAGGCCTTATGTTTAGAGTAAATATTCCTAGTGCTAACACATTTGTATTCCTTTTAACTTTCTTTTCTTTTTCTTTTTTAGGCAAAATTTGTTGAGTTACTATTTTTGATAAATCTTGTTTCACATTAGTCTTGGGAACCGACCTTGACCTAGGTTTGGAAAAATCTTTTCGTTCAAGAGAATCTGTAAATGGAGTCGGCTTTCCTATAATTGATGGTTTTTGAAATTTACATGCATTCGGTTGACGAACAACTGATGGTTTTTCAAACTTAGTTTCCATAGACTTTCCTTTCAATTGATTCATTCTTTCATGCATTTCAGTGTTTGCAGTTATATTTTCTTGTAACTGAGTTCTCAAGTCATTTATTTCAAAGGTTTTACGATTGAGTTCAGCAACTAGGGAATCTTTTTGGACTTTCTAAACTTTTTCGTTATTTACTAATATCAAAGATTTCTTTCCCCAAGAGTTTTCACAAACATTCTTTTTCTTTTTATGTTGCAAACCAAGTTCAAGATTAATATAGTGTTGTTCTAGAGTTAAAAACGTTTGTCTGTTCTTTGTGTTTTACTCTTGGAAAACCAAGTTTCAAGATTCTCACATTCTATACATTTTTCTAAATACTGACATGCTATCTCAAAATATTCATCAACATCAGCAAATGAGCGTAAAATAGCACACCTGAAATCTTTTGATATAATTTCCTCTAATAGTCGATCAGTTGTTTTTGAAATCTTAAAATTTTGACTTTTTAGTTGTGACTTAAGAGACTCAACTTCTTTTTCAAGAGAGTTAAAGTATCTCAAACCCTCAACCATTTCTTCTTTTGGAGTTGATTCAAAATTTACCATAGTTTTGGAAGAGTAATCAACCATTGGAAAGAAAAGTTGTTCTATAGCAATTTTTAGTTCGTTGTGAGAATTTAGGTTAAGCCAGTCGCTCTGAATTTTTGTTAAGTTTTGTACATACATGTCATTTATATTTGCAACACTTTTTGAATTAGTGAAAATGCTTGCATGCTTTTACTTACTTTATTAAACTTTAAAGTTTCATCCAAGTGTTTTGCTAACTTGGTTGGTTGTATTTCAAAAGGTTTTTCGAGAATAACTTCCTTTACAAGAGGATCATTCGGTATCAAATTATTTTAAAAATACAATTGTTCAGTTGACTTTTCCTTTTGTGGTACAAATATTTTGTAAACATTATTCAACTTTTTTTAATCAAAAGGTTTGAAATCTTTATCTAATTTGGATCGACTTTCTTTAGCAAGACGAATTGTTTCTTTAGTTTAAGGAGCAAACATATTCTCAAGATTATCCTTGTAACACGCAATATCATACATACATGGTTTCACACTTTGAGCTTTCTTGAGGTACTGAGGTTTTACAAAAGAAGGTGTACATTTGAAATTAAGAATATTCATTGTTTGAACTGACTGACCAGTTTTGTAAACAATCTCATTCAAAACTTTGACTTGTTTTTCCAAAGCAATGAATTTTTCAATCTATTTTTCTTCGCATTTTTGTAATAATGTTTACGTTCCTCTTTTTTAGATGAAAGTGTAGAAATTGTGCTTTGATGTGCAGAAACTTGTTTTTCCATTTTGAAGCGCGCTTTTGTACAAGCGATCCTCATTACGCTTCTTCTCGCTGTCTTATACATCAAGTGACATTCCAGAAATACTTCTGATATTCCTCACCCTTTCCACCATAAGCTTTTGCACCCATCAACACATTCACAATAAAACATCTTATCACGACAATTCATATCTTGTACTTTTCAAGCACTTCTCACTCCTAGGACATGTTTGCGTGATTTTAAACTTGTATAACCTAATTCATTCTATGCGCTATCACAGCCATTTCAGTTCCTGTTATCTTCATTCCATGCACGACTCAGCAAAACACGTTCATTCTGTAACTTTTTGCGCTACATCTTAGTCACCCTCTCGTTCTAAATATAATCCCTCAATATGATAGCCTCTACAGTCGTAGCGATCTATCATCTACAACATCACCCTGAATTCCCCCTATATGTCGCGTCCTTAATAGAATCAGGTTTGCTCAGGATGCACTTTTCATCCCATAGCAAACACATTATAATTCATCATGTCAGCTAAACATGTTCTAATGAGACCTAATCTCATTGTCAAATACGGACTCCCATGGCATTCTTCTAGACATGACAACTGGGATCACCTCTTGTGAAGGATCACCTCTTGAATCTTAGCCATGTATAGATATTTTGCTTCAAGTTACTATTCAATTGGCTCCTCATCTAAATCAAGTATCCAATATTGTTGTTATGCACTTAACTGAACCCCAGCTTCCTCTTGTTTACACATCAACATCTTATCCTTGTGGTAGGAAGAGTCATTGACCCTTTTTGTTGATATGCATTATTTTGATGTATGCCCAAACCTTTTACAATTGTAACAGTCAATCCCAGTCTGTTGCACTACCTGATTTTCTATTGTATCCCTGTTCCCAGTAACTACAACTGCCCTCTGATTCTGATTATCATTCTGCCCAGTCTGTCTGTTATCCCTAGTTCTTCTATCAATTCTTAGAGAATTATCAACATTTCGGTATTTGGTGTTTGATGATGATATGAGGTTGTTGTTTATGAGTTTGTAGGGATTCTTAAAGGTTTTTGAAATGAAGGCCATTACAACTTCATGTTTAAACTCATATGGTGGTGAAGGAGCTCTAGCAATCTCTTTTCCTTTACTTTGCGCAGCAACATGTGATCGGGTTGATGACGTTGGAGGATTGTAATCAGGTTTTGGTTAAGGACAGTAAACTGGTTGTTATTGAGTAGCAGCAATAAGTGCAAGTGGATTGGCATTTCTTGCTAATCTTTCAGCTTGAATTTCATTGACTTCATTCTGATCTTGCCTGAGGATGTCAAAGAGTGTGTAATATGAGGCATTTTTCAAATCTTGTTGTTTGACAATTGTCACAAATCTTTTCCATCCTGGTTGAAGTTTTAGGGTGGAAACTAAACATTCACTTGATGAGGTAAAATTACACAATTACTCCTGACCGGTTCATTTATCAATTTATAAAACCTGGAGTAGTACGATTCAAGTGATTCCCCTCTTTTTAATGTGAATTTACCAAATGCACATAATAGATTAGTTTCCACATCCTACTTGTTGATGTTTTCACCCTGTATCAAATGTTCAATTGCTTTCCACATCTCTTGTGCACTTGGATAAGCATACAGTGTTTAGTATATATATTTGTCAATTCCAGTTAGTATGATGTGAACTGCTTCATCTTCAACATCAATGAGCTTCTTTTTCTCTTCACCCATAGTTAAATATGTCTCTAGTTCATGTCTTGTAGGTTGAGCTCTAGAAGTCTCAGTTGCTTCAATAACAGGATGATCAACCATCTTAAACTCATATGGACCGTCATTAATACAACAATTGATAAGATCATGATTTGGTCTTGTAGAAATGTATCATCTAATTTAGGATTTCCATTGTACGTAACTAGTCGCAACAAGCATTGGTGCACGATCTTTGCCACCAGCTTCCATTATTGCATTGTGTGTAGCATTTGTAGACATCTTGATGTTTGTTGTGAAAAGATTGTAGATCTTAAGTAGATAAGTTTGTTTTGTGGTTTGACTTGATGTTGTTGTTGTTGCAAGTTAAATCCTTGATAACGATCGTTAGAATGTTTGTTAACAAAAGACTAATGGTGAAATGAGTTTCTGCTAAAAAGGGACTAACGGTGTGATGATGTTTGACGTTAAGGTTCAAAGTTGTCACGTTAACGGTTGTTTGAGTTCTTTGAAAATAAGGATTAACGATGTAATCTAGTTTGACATTTAGGGTGTAAAGTGGAACTTCGGATTAGGGATTGTATGTTAAACTTGTGACTCGTTAAAGGCTTGAGTTGACTCGGTATGAATCTAAAACCAAACTCGCCAAATACCAACTGTAAGTTCGCCTTTAGTTGGATTCTAAACTCGCTAAGAACTAGATTCTACACTCGTTGGATTCACGAACACTATACTGGCTATTCAAACGTTCCAAAGCTACACACGCTTGCAAAATCTGGGTGTACACTCACTAGTTTTTGAACCCTTAACTCGTAAGAGTTTGTGTTTACACTCGCTAGATTCGATATCAAGTTGCACTCGCTATAAATTTACTAAACTCGCTTAACTTTGAAGTTCTATACTCGCTATTTGTAACTTTACACTCGCTGTTTTCCTTGATTCTAGACTCACAAGATAGAACAAACTACACCACTGGTTTGTGAGTTCTATACTCGCTGCTTTTAACCTGTAAACTCGCTAGAAATATGGAACCTACACTCGCTGGCAGTGTGAGTTTTAAACTCGCAGGATTCGAACTAGTTACACTCACAGGAAAGAGTCCACACTCGCTAAGATTCAAACCTGAACTCGCTAGAAAGTACAATGTATACTCGGAAGCCAAACTCCCAAAACAAGCTTTCAAATCACTTTTTAACTCGCTATTTTGATGCCTTCTACACTCGCAACATTTTCGAACAAGTTTTAAACAGAAATTTAAAATCTATGATTTTTATGCGTAAAGTTCCTAGCTTTTTGATTGAATCTAGTAAGCATAAAACTACAAACTTGCAAGAATCTTAACGTTTAAAAGACATGATTTGAAGCTTTTTTTCATGCTAAAGGTGTACCGAGAGTTTGAAGACCAAAATAAGCAAATATAGACTATAAGACGTTTAGTGTTTGATTTTTGTTAATAAAAGTGTTTGTAATCCTTGATGAATCTAAAAACAACAAACTTTAAGATTTAAGAAGGTTTAAAACGTTTTTAGAACAAAAATAAGCACTAAATGATTTCAACACTAAAAGCTTGTAAAACACGACCACAATCACAAACAAATCCACCCTGGGCGATTGATACCACTAGTTATCCGAGAAAAGCAATCCATATCACAATCACATAATCAAACCATGGTAGAAATGTAGAGAGAGAAATAAGAGAGAGAAAGCTTGCGAGTGAAGAAAGTAGAGAGAAAGAAGAGAGTGGCGGATGAATCAATATCTTACCAAATGAAACCAACCACATCCTACAAGCTAGGAGGTGTGAATTTATAGTTGGCATGCCTTAAGAGGCTTATGGGCTTTCTAACTTGGGTTGGGCTTGGCTTAGAGTGGGCTTTTGCCCCAATCATTGACAATATTAGATTAAAGTCCAAACCCGTCATCTCGACTAGTCTATTACTTACAATACAAAGTCCCTATCATGTATTAACCGACACATACATTAATGAGCATTATATCATATGTTTGACTTTGATAATTATAAGGCAAACACAAATATTAGCTTCTTTGTACCCTTTGGCTGTGTTGAGGAGCTTAGCAATGAGATCAGAGAATTAAACATTTCCTATGTAACACCCCCAAATTGGGTCGCAGTGGAATAATGTGTTCGGGAGCGTTACATCATAGATCAATAGCACAAGATATGAGAACGACCTCTAAAAGTGTCGTTTGAAATATGATACATTGGATTTATTGAAATTGTTTAATACAAAGCACAACGGCTTAAATTGTTCAACATTGAAATAACAAGATTTTAGATCATAACAAATATCCCAAGATGTAATGACTCCAAATCTTTAATGCATGACTCCCCAATGTACCCTTAGCACCTCGTGCCTCATTGACCTGAGAAAACATGCTTTAAAACGTCAACATAAAGTTGGTGAATTCATAGGTTTATAAAATATGTAATGTAGGACCGCAAGATTTTCCCCGTGGTAATGCAACAGATGCAAACATCACAAAATGTAATTACGTTTCCCTAAGCTCATGACACTGAAGCTCGACATGTATGAATTGCAATATAAATTGCCAGCATTGCCCGTGATGATGTTCTAACCTGCAACATCCCAAATCTAACATGGTATAAGTCTGTTGTCAGGCAAACCGGTATAGTGAGTGCTACTCACCCGAACGGGGATGTCAATCCCAAATAGATCTATTTATAACATTCGCGCTCACACAAAGTAATTGACAGTTCATGATAATGGGCACAGTGGGTTATCGCTACTTAGGCAAACACGTAATCATGATAAAATGTACACTTGCGTCCAATTTGTAAAACAATGCATGTTTCTCACCCTAAAAGTTGTAAATCATTGATATAGTAAAACATGGGGCTATGAACTCACCTCAATAGGTAGTTCTTCGTGTATAGCAAAAATACCAAAGATGGTAAGTAAGCGTCACTGTCAAATACCTAAGTAAATACGGTCAAGTCTTAGTCTACTAGTTTAGGCTAACGACTCTTGTATAAACTACAATTATTTGCTAGTTTATATATACTGTCATCTCTTGTGTGGTGCACACGTTTAATATATTTATCTTCCTCATTTGCTCTTGGGAATATGTACGACTATATGCTTTTAAGTATACCCGGTGTAAAAGTATTAATAATAAATATACGTATTTATTATTCACGTGTTTTAGTTATATGAGTATCTATATTATGCTCCGACTAGTCCGACACCTTAAGTGTTTATTAAATTCACTTATGTTCACAAAATACCCTTAGGTTTTCCATATTTACGACAACAGTCCCTCTGTTTATGAAAATAGAATATTTACATTTTAAACCTTTAGGTTTCCACGTTTTCACCTCTAGCCCTTTAACTTTAGAAAAGTTACACTTTTGGTCCTTATACTTTCAAAACATTACCTTATGTTTCAGAAGTGACAAAAACAGTCCCTAGACTTTTTAAAAATTAGTTTTTGACCAATTTTACCTTTAAGTTCCAAGTTTTACACTTTTAGTCCCTTATCTTACCAAAGTTTCATTTTAAGTCCAAATAAGTTTTAAAAAGTGGCAAAAGGCTTTCCAATAAGCTGTATAAGCTGTATCAACTTATAAATAAGCCCGGACAAGCTTATTTAAGCTTATTGGGCTTTTTGGGTTTGTTAAAGCCCCTTAAGCAATTTAAAGGTCCATTATAGATTTCAAAAGCACAAAAACTCTCATTAAGCTCATTTAAGCTTAATGAAGTTGTTGAGCTGATTAATAAGCTCAGATAAGCTTATTTGAGCTTATTGGGCTTGTTAGCCCAGTTAGCTCAACCCGAATAGCTCCATAAGGCCTATTAGGGTTTTCTAACAATGTTTAACCTGTTTTCTAGCTTCAATAAGCTCCTTCAATTCTATTTAATCTATTCTTAGCTTATGGCTTATTCTATAAGCCAATAAGCTCTCGGTAATAGGCTTTTTGGCCCATTATGAACCCGTTAAGGGTTTTACATGTTTAGGCTTGTTCAATTAAGGTCTATTAGCACATTTAACTTTCAATAAACCCTAAATTTTTGATTTAACTCATCAATAAGCTGTTATAGCTTATTCGAGCCGTTAGGCCTGTTATTGGGTCTCGCTAGTGGGCTGTCAAGCCTCATATAACCCGAAAGGGTCCATTAGGTTTAGTAGTTATTTTCTAGGGTTTTTAACATTTCGGTTAGCATATTGAACGTTAATAAGCATCAACTAATCATGTTTTAGTTAACCATTAAGCTTATATTTGTCTTTCATGGGTCTTGAACCCAAGACGTGGCTAAACAAGCTTGCCAAAGCTTGTTTAAGCTCGTCTCTCCCACAAGACATAGCTAGGGTTTCTATAACCCATTTCAACGTGTTCCAACAAACCCTAACCCGTATATATCATTGTGTACGTCCCTTATTAGAACAAAATGAGTAGTTAGGTGTTCATGTTAAGCAACATATACATGATTT
Source organism: Tanacetum coccineum (assembly GCA_026074375.1). NCBI lineage: Eukaryota > Viridiplantae > Streptophyta > Magnoliopsida > Asterales > Asteraceae > Tanacetum > Tanacetum coccineum. The sequence continues at coordinate 52,362 of BQNB010030963.1, forward strand.
CATTTCTAAAACTTAATACCAAGCCCTCGGCTCATATTGTACGTATGCATGAAAAGTTTATCCTATCCAAACTCATTTATAAGTTCATGTTTAGTCTTAGGTCTACACCACACAAGTCATACGCATAGTATTGACATTTTACGAGTACATGAGTTGTGCTATGCTAGGCACGACCCATGTCTAGCTTGTAATCACAAGCTACACGTCTTAACATATATAGAAACATAAGTTTAGACACGAAACATAGACTAAGAAACTTACAAAAAGGTCTTAGCGTCTTGTTTGGTGTCGAGTGTGATAACCCGAATACTAACCCCAATCCTTGCTTATACATGTAACCCTCTTGCCTTCTAAACTATTATACGAATAAACCTAGCTTCCTTGATTACTATAAGCTAACCCAAGTCACTTGCTTGCAAGCTATGGTGAGATTGTGAGGGTGTTTGTTCTTGGCTATGGACAGCAACCCGAAACAAGAAGAGAAAACAATATGGTTTGTTTGAGAGAGTGTTTAGTGTTTGCAAGAAATGTTTTGCCAAGATAAGAGTGGGTTTATATAGGCCTAAGATTAGTTAGCTCACTTAGTCCCGATCTAATCCCAAACCGAGCCCTAATAGATGGTTTCGGTTAGACCTAGTTAACCTTAAATGGTTTTGCTAATACCACATAGTACATTCCTTAATTACAAGATCAATAGTACATGATATTTAAGATTTGAGCAATCTTATGGTATATGTGTGTGTGTACATGCCGCGAGTATCCAAGAGCAAGAAAGGATCCAAAGTGGTTATTACACAATGTGTATTAGGCTTTTTAGGGACATTAAGGACAAGCTTTAATTAAACCTTTATTGTACATGTACTTAGTATAGGTTTAGAAGATTTCTAGGTGATTATGTATGTGGGACGAGTAGGATTATGGAGGGAAAGAAAGGTTTTGAAATCTTATTGAGATTATTATGGTACAAGTCTTAATTAAAGGATCATTGTACAAGATTTGTGTAAGTATCCAATGGTTTATGGGTTTTGTTTACCCATAACCGATCATAATGGCTTATTAACACGAAAATTAAATAGTTTTTGTGTTTAAGAATTAAAAGTGGGTATTGGTTCGAGTCTAGGTAAGTCTAGGTATTTTCGGGGTGTGTCTAAACGTATTTTATTGCGAAACGTAAGCCTTTTACGTGACCAATAAAAATAAAACACGCAAAGTTAATAATTATCTTCCTAATAATTACATAACACTTGCTTGACGTAAACCTTAATTTATTTGGTGACCGTTTACGTTGAATGATTATTTCTAGTCTACGTGATTTAGCTTAAAAGTTAAATTAAAAGTAAACGCGTACCGGACTAAAATAAATAGTGAAGAATAATAGGAGTCGTAAAATGACCTGAACTTGAGAAATGTTACAGCCTCTACCCGTTAAAAGAGCTTTGTCCTCAAAGCTTAAGACCTTGTAGTGGATGAAGACGTCCGATTTGTGAAGAGATGTGGGTATTTCTTTTTGAATGAATCTTCACGTTCCCACGTGAACTCAGGACCTCTCCTCGAGTTCCAGCGAATGGTATGTGCTTAATTACACATACTGTTTTCCATTAAAACCGGACTTAAATGACCAAAAACGTACCAAAAATACATTGTATTTGTATATTTTCATTTATATTGTGCAGGAAACGAATATCCGAGAAAAAAGGACGAAAAATCAAGCAAAAACGACAAAACCGAGCACGGAATGAAAGAGCGTGGAAATAAAGACAAAGTCAATTCAAAGCCAAAGTCAACATAAGTCAAAGTCAAAGCCGAAACCGAAGAATATTTAATGGGCCCACCCGTACCCATTAAATGGGCCAGGGCAACCCATTAAGCATGCATATGAAGACCCAAAGAACCAACGAGCCCAATTCCAATTTCTTTATATACCCGACCCAAATTATATTAAAGGGCCTATTTCACTTAACATCCATAAGCCCACTAACCCTTTAACTGGAAAACTCAGTTAGTCCTTTAGGACTAATTGTGCAATTACAATA
>BQNB010030964.1:2652-17387 GCA_026074375.1 Tanacetum coccineum
GATTTCGGTTCTTCCCCAAAATCCCAACCGAAACCCTAAAACTCTTTTAGGGTTTTCGGTTCTTCCACTTCAAACCAAATCGACCCAAAACCCTTTAGGGTTTTTGGTTTATTCATCCTCCTTGCTTGACGATTATAGATCTACACGTGGTGTTAGTTTTGGTGTTCCTCCTAGCTCGACGCAACACATAACCCTTTCAAGGGTTTACGGTTTGAAGGTTACAAGAATTAGGGTTTTGGTACAAACCCTAATTAGGGTTTTTGCTTGGTTCGATTAGCTCAAGAACTCACAAGGGTGTGTTTGGTAATCGGTTTAACACAAGGTGGTGTTTGGTTCGTGAAGTCAAGTCTAGACAGCTTGGCGTATTCCGTTGACGTGATTGTGTGAGCAACCGTAGAGGTGGTAATTTAACCACTATGTTTTCAAGATCAAGATCCGGTGTTAGTTTATTGATTTTTATCATTAAACAAAAGGTTAGTAAATTACTTGTTTAATTTATATGTGTTAATCTATATGCTAAAACTAGATCCATCCGCTGCGTACTCGTAGTTAATTGGTTACCTAGTTATTGAATCCCAATAGTAGCATCACGAGCCAACTCGTTTTTGCATATGGGTTACACGTTTAGTTTTAATATCCACGCCTAGTTTACACGCCTAATGTTAAAACATATGTTTGATCTGCTGCGTTAGTATTTTATTTTTGTTTTACTAGTAAAATATGGCAAAGATTATGCAAATCCTTGTCATAATTAATAAAATATGGTAGATCTAGATCTTGAAAATTATTAATTGTTAATATAGGTTAAAAAGGAAATTAAATTAAATTGTTAATTTAGTAGATTTGTTTCCTTTTTAATTAATGATTATTTTGAAAAGTAAATCACACTATATCTAAAAGATCTTATTTTTATTTATGGTAATAAAATCATTTATTTTGAAAACTAGATCTTTTAAATATTTAGTTTGCTTTTGTTTCATTTTTCTGGCCATAAGACCTACTCACTCACTTTTTATGATGAATGGGGAGATCTAATCACATAGATGAAAACCTAGTGAGGGTCTTATGGTTCTCCAATTGGGGAAGACTCGCAAGAGAACTCAGATTTTACATGTTTACTTGTTTACTAATGTCATCTTTAGTTTTAGTCTGTTTGATGTGCTTATTTGTTTACTTGATTCCTTGTTATACGCCTAAACAAATAAAATACGGACTAATACTTAAAGTGAAAGATGATGTAAATATGATTTAGTAATTACACGCCTGAATAAGATGTTCAATGTGACCGGCTATTTGCTTCGTGTAAAACTTGTTTTTTGAGAAAATTAACTAGACATTAAATTATGAAAGATGTTTTCTTGATTTAAAAACAGGACATTATGGATCTATGGGAAGTACGGCTCATCCACTAGAACAAAACTATAAGAGAAGTTTAAGGCGGACATTCATAAAGAATTCAGGTTTTTAATAAGCTTTGCGCTGACCTGTTTCTCCGCTTCTTTGTGCGTTCGATTGGAGTTACCGAGAACCTAAATGATCACTACAATGTCATATAAAAGGGTTTTTAATATTAAAAGTTAACAAAACGTTTTCTTAGCTTGTGCTACAAAGATGTTTTGCATGCTTCGTTATACATGATTTTGACACATATTTTTTTGTAAAACTTATGTGTATACCCCTATGTGAAATTTAAGTCTATGCCAACCAAACTAAGAACAAGTGCATTTGTTTTGGCTTCTCTGGTCAGACCTCAGGGTCATTCCAGCCCATGGCAAAAAAAAATTCTCTGGTCAGACCTCAGGTCAATTTTTGCAAGTTCTTTTTTGGTGGACTTAAATCGGGTTACCAGGTCAGACCTCAAACTCGAGGCATAAGATGAGGCAAAACATGTACATGACATTACTATATGATTTACTAAAGTCATGTGTCTCACAAATCTAAGAGTTGCATTAACAATGCAATTAACGCTCGTCGCTTACCTCTTGCGCCATTTTTTTATTCGCTGGTCAGACCTCCAGTAATAAGTGGGAGGTCAAATTGGATCTTAGTTTTATTGGTAATTAATTGAGTAGTTAATTCTTTTAAGAATTTAATTATCAAAAATACTAAAATTGAACTTTCTATGTTCTGATTAATTGTGTTATTGCAACATAATTCGTAAACGAAAATTTATTTTTTTAAGCAGACAAACATAGTCTCTTTTCCTGGTAAGAAGAGTGAGACTTACTCCTACCTCTTCTCATTGGTTGACAAGAATAAGATAGGGTTATAATTGAATTTTTATCAATTATATTTAAACTCACTTTTAATCATTCATTACCTTTTTCCGGTTATGAAATCTTTGAAAGATAAATTACTTTGTGTAACTAGAGTACATGTTGTCTATAGCTACCAAAATAGTGACATCTTACACTTGTCACGATGTATGAGTTTAAACCGCAATGAGTAAAGAAAATTGCTAGCAGGTCTTCTAGGTAAATTTTCTTGAACTCGATTTATTCCTTATAGTGATAAACACCCTTGTGGCTAGGCAGACCGATTAAAGAGGAATTGCATGCTAAAATGTTCAAGTTAATGAAATCATGAATGACTAGTCCTTCATCTACATAAGTAGAACTTCATATACTTTGTTCAATATCTAAGTACATTGCTACTTGTAGGCGTTCTAAGAGAGTAGGAAAGTAAATAAATCGCTATTTGCTTTCTACTGGTGATGTAACACTTATAATGTTGACAAATCCAGTGGGAGCTTTGGGTTTTATTACTGAAATGACATTCATGTGAGGTTGTCAATTTCAGTGGGAGCTACAAGATTTATTTTCTTGTTAGTTGCCCTTATTATTTCTAGCTTGCTTTAAAATAATTTATTACTTTTCGAATATGAACGATCGTAGTTTAAGGAAAATTGCATTTTATTTTATAGATAACACGTTGCCTTTCAGATGTTGCTTTCCAAAAAGTTATCTCTAGAATAATACTCCTTCTGTCATTAAATAAGTGTCAACTATTAACTTTTAAAGTTTTTTTCCATCAATTTTGACTTTAAATTATTTTGTTTGTGTTATATAATAATTAATGAAAAATATATTTAAAATCCAATCGATTCATATATTTTGCATCAAGTATTATATAGCACAAAAAGAAATAGTTATGGTCAAAGTTGGAAAAGAATGACTTCAAAAGTCAACAGTGGACACTTATTTAGGGACGGAGGGAGTAATCCACAATTCCTTATTAAACATTATGGTTCGAAATCTACTTGAAATATCTATGACACCATCATATTGTTTATACAATCGAGCACTTGTTGTATTGTTTTAAATAATGTTGTACTATACACAAGTGGGAGAAATCTTAAATGTGTGCAAAGAACAACAAATAACAATATGATTATTGGTTTCTTTTGACCGCAAGGTAAGAAAGCTAATAATTCTACTAGGACATAAACACACAAAATGTTTAATAAGTAGTAAAATTGTTGTGTCTTCTTGTTAACACATTAACATGATGTCCTTGAATTATTCAGTGACTTGTAACGTATACTTGACATGTTCTGTTTTCTTGAAACACGTGAACATAGAGTTATTGTACTATTCAAAAAAATATACGTTATAGCATGCACTTGGTTTTATAATACTTTGTATTCAATTTGGATCGACCCAATTGGTAAGTATTTGATCCAAAAGAGAATTAAGTTATCTATATAATTATGATGGAGTCTCACAATTCCAATACTCATAGAATACCACATTATTATGGTATGTCTAATGTGTTGAAATAAACTATATTCATATTGTTTGATTTCTGATAACTTAAATGGCTCTACCTCCAAATCGATTAATGTTAGAATTTTACGTGTGCCATGGATACACTCAATATAGTTTCAACCTAGAAGGTATTCAAGACATTATCTATTTACGGATTGGGATGAATCCTATTATGTCTTGATTAAAGTTCTGAAATTTGTTAATATCTTATGAAGCATACTATTAACAAACTAGAGATGAGAAGTGCAAAATGTATTTTGTTGTCCCAAGTAAGAACAATTTATTGTTGCTTAAATACTTGGTATTTAGAGAAGTATCTCTTCTTACAAACGTAAGTGGGAGTATCTATAAATCTTAAAAATATTCAAGAACAAAATACATAACCTTCTGAATTCACTTGTTGATTTCATACTAAGGTTTAGCATGAAAATGTCGAACCAAAGTATAATGTAACTCTCATTCATAAATCTGTAAGGATGCCTTATTAATGGAGTGATATTTTTATATCAATGCTGAGGAATATTAGTTAAAGGGTCATTATAAACCTGCTAACTAAATAAGATGAATTATCACATCTTGAATCTGATAAATATCTTAGAATTATGAATGACAAGATGCAGTCCTTAAAAGGCAATCAATGTTTTAAGCTTGATTAATCTTTCACCAAACAGTAAAATGTAAGGTAATAATGAGTTTCTTTTGAAGAAAGACTCATAAGAACAAAATTGTATACATGTTAATGCCTGACTAATGATAAGAGTTTTAATTTTACTCAAGCAATTGACTATGATTAAATCTTTTTTTTTCTACACGCATTAATTATATAAAGATAACTAATTGTCATACAGGTTTTCTTGAATCTGACATATGGGGAATTAAGGATCATAACTCTTTCCTTAATGATTACTTTTTGAGAGGACGGTGTGTAATCAAAAGGTTATGAGTTTAAAATAATCTTTATAACGTATACAAGATAATAAAATCCAAGTGTGGATTGGATCATGCATATAGGAGCTAAAATCTTAAGTTTAATTACAATATAATTTTTGATTAAATTAAGAGAACTCCTAAGTACACCTGACATCAAGTGGGAGAACTACGCTTTCTTTCCTTAAAATTCATATGTTGTATAACTTAATGAAAGCATCATTCCATCTAAGCTAGATGTTAATCCTTGAGATTGGAATAGAACTTCACCTGAGAATTTAGAAAATAAAGCAAACGACATTGGAATAAATGTTTAATGAAACAAACATATGCAGAAATTAAGTCCTAATACAATATTGAAGCAAGTCTTAAATGATACATTTCACTTGAGATAATTTAATACATGGATGGAAACCTTGTATTTTTTAACGAAAGATTCATCAGGTATATCTTATATTGTGTATGAGACTGATTGTTACTTTTGCACAAGAGCAAGATGAGCTAACAACAACCGTATCTAATTGAGAGTGTTTAGATGACTGATAACAATAGTATCTAATTGAGAGTGATTTAGATGACTGTTAAAACAAATATTTACGAATTATATAAGGCATAGTATTGTTTGAGTACACATGATACTAGAGAATAATCAATCTAAGTTAAAGTAATATTTTATTTTTTATGATAAATCTACTAACTAAATATGCTCAGCTAAGAGCATTGTTGCATTACACATTAAAGAATGAGAATACTTTACATTTTAAGAAACTATAAAAATGACTGTCTAAGATAGGTATATTGTTGACTTCAAATACCCATTAAAGGTACTATCACATTTCCATACTATGATACTTGCAATAGTATGCAAATATACATACGACACTTATTATATTATTCAAATCCTTCATAATTTGTGAATTTGAAACAAGTATTAGGAAAGTTTACTCAGATAACTATTTAGTTGTCTTGTAAAGAAAAAGTTAAGAATGTTGGATACATTGGACTTCAATTTGCTAATTAGTTTCATGCATATCTGTTTTAGTATTTGGATAATTGAGATTGTAAGACAATTTTTACTTTCTGATGAATAAAGATACATGGTATTTGTTATTCATACATATAATAATTGTTATCCTATATTTGCATGTTTAATCCTTGAATACTTTTATTATTCTAAATTGGTCCATTGTCGATTAACAATATGGGAATATTGTTAAATTAAGACAAATGTGAGTGTTTGATTATACATTTTGAATATGTGGGTTGTTCCCACCAAACTCACATGTTATTCACAAGGGATGCATATTGGACGACCCAACCTTCGAATATTTACTTTTGGATCCTTGTCATGAGTAAGATATCAAAAATGGTTAAATAAGTCATCCTTAGACTTGAGATACAAGCAAGTTCTGTATGTGTGGATATCACTTTTTGATTATAAGTCAAACACTAACTTGAAAATGATAGTTATAAAGGATATTTTTGGAAGTGATGTGAAGCAGCATCCACAACACTTGTAGTCAACAAAGAATTTGTTCCTCCACTTGATATGTGCAGAATGATACCATGGCACCTCTCCAGAATTAATCAGATGATTGTGTGGCCGCATCCAAAGTGTAATTCAAGATGATTATTGAATACGTTTGGTAGATCTGAATTAACTTCTATAACGAGAAACTAAATGGTTAAACTGTATGGAATGAGTTAGGATATAATTACAAGTAATACATAACCATTAAAATCTAAGATTGTTCTTGAAACTTTATCTCAAGTATTTTTGATTTATGACAATAAGTGTGTTGCTAGACGTTGCTATTGTTGGTATAAATGTAAGTCTGCTACTCCAACTTCCAAGTGGGAGCTATTAGAATATGGTAGTTGAATCCGCATGTTTACGATTAGAAATACGTGAGCCTATTGGGGGCACACACGTTAATACACGAAGAATACGTTTTATTACTTCACGAAATAAATATTTAAATAGGCGTTAATTACGTTACTTGTTTAACTAATTTAATGGATATATTAAATATAAAACCAAAGGACTAAACCGGACAAAACCCGAACCACATGGGAGCCCATTGTTGGCCGAATCCCATAGAAGGCTCTAAAGGGGTGTTTGTTCAGCTATAGGAGAGGAGAAAAGGAAGGAGAAAAGATTTGGATAAATATAGAATTTATACTAATCTTGTTGTACAATAATTATGTTTGGGAGGCTATATATACACCCACCCTAAACCTCATTCTTCATTCATTCAATCCCTAAATCACCAAGTAATTTCGGTGCTCCCTCATCCTCTAAAAATCTCAACCGAAACCCTAAAACTCCTTTTAGGGTTTTTTGGTTTTTGCTCATTCCCAACCGATCGCAACCTAAAACTCTTTTAGGGTTTTTGGTTTAATCATCTTCCTAGCTTGACGATACTACACGTGGTGTTTTGGTTCTCTCCTAGCTCGGCGAAACAACAAACCCATACTAGGGTTTTAGTTCAAGGTTTTCGGATCTAGGGTTTCGGTTATTAGGGTTTTTAATATAAACCCTAATTAGGGTTTTGCTTGGTTCGATTAGCTCAAGAACTCACAAGGGTGCGTTTGGTAATCGATTATAACACTTGGGTGTTTGTTTCGTAAAGTAAAGTCTAGACAGCTTGGCGTATTCCGTTGACGTGATTGTGTGAGCAACCGTAGATGTGATAATTTAACCACTAAGTTTTCAAGATCAAGATCCGGTGTTAGTTTATTGATTTTTATCATTAAACAAAAAGGTTAGTAAATTACTTGTTTAATTTATATGTGTTAATTTATATGCTAAAACTAGATCCATCCGCTACGTACTCGTAGTTAATTGGTTACCTAGTTATTAAATCCCAATAGTTATGTTGTGTGAAAATGTATATATATTAGAGCTGTGTGTTTTCATTTGCGTAATTTCCAAAAAAATAACTGAGTTAGATTATACTTTTAAGTAATTACGTTTTTGGTTGATAAGATACTCAGTATTCTTTTATAAGTAGTATACCAAAGATGCATCAGGCGACTACTCTAACTTGCCTAATAAAGTCATCTGTTACCCCATGCACTTGGTTGACATATTCAGGAGTTGCATGACTTGCATCCACATAGTCTAGAACCCAGTTGTTGAAGTCTGCTAAGTACTACTCCATGAAATAGATTTCTACTTCAAAAAATGAATATTTTAGCTTTTGGAAACTAAAGAAATAATCAAAATGAAATCATGTTAAGTTATACTTTCAAACTATTAAAACTTTTTTTGTAATATCATTCAATTTAAGCATCAATTTAAATAAAATCTTTCAAAATTTCTAGTTACTTTGTAAAATAAAATATTTGTATCATAAAAATGTGAGACGCCCCTGTTAATTATTCTTGCTCTTTATTTAAGAAGTGAAAGCATCTTGACAAAGAAGAATTTCAAGAGATTGGATCCACAACTTCTTTTAAAGTACTCGAGACACAGTTTCAGATGTTCATCAAGTCACATATTTATTTGGATGATGAATATGTTGACATGACACGCAACAAATTCCTACAATACACTCGACTTGAAATTCCAGAATTCCATGACACACTGATCCAGCACATGGAATCTGTTAAGAAGTCGATTGATGAAAGAGCACAACATAAACGAGAGTATGACATCTGGGTGAATGAAAGACAGATTCAGACAACAGAGGATAAGGTTGATACGAGAAAAGCAGTGGATGCAAGTTTAGAAAGCATTGGGACAGAATCCAAAGAGCAGGATACAAGCAGCAGATCAGGGAATGATGCACATGCTGATGATGCAGATATCAGACCCATATATGATGAAGAGCCAATGGTTGAGGTACAAACAACTGTTGAAATCAATATCTTTGCTACTGGACAACAGCATACTGAGCAACCTGAATTCAATAATGAAGGAAAGGTTGACCAGAATGCTGAACAATGTCATGACACATGTCCTTTGCCTGCTAAATTAACTGATAACCAGACAACTGAACTCTCAAATCAATCTCTTGAATCTAAAAATATTCGTCTCAAAAAGACCGTTGCCCAATTTCAAAAAGATTTTTTAAGAATGGAAGCACATTGTGTTAATCTTGAACTTAAATATCAAAATCAAGCAAAAGTTAGTAAAGGATAATTTTTTCTAAAAGTGGATAGTTTTGTCGAAAAAAATTTATTAAAAAAAACGTTTGTGCATTAAATCGTTTTTTAGTGCATCAAAAATAATTCGTTTTTGTACCCAACTTCTTTTGACTTTTTTCATCAAATTTTAGTGCGCACTCAAACTATAACAAGTTAAAAAATTTGTGCATCAAAATTTTTTGTGTACTGGGGAGTGGGGGTGGTGGGAATCAACAATTTCTTTTTTTGCTCATTAAATAAAAACGTATTAAAAACTCAAATTAGGAAAAACTTCTTTTACAAACGTTTTACTGCACCAACATACCTGATTTAATGGTATTTTTTATAATTATTTCGAGACTTTTTTAGAAAAGTTTTCTTTTTATTTTTCATACGATTGTTTTGTCTTTTTTATTTTAACCTTCCTCTCTCTCTCTCTCTCTCTCTATATATATATATATATATATATATATATATATATATATATATATATATATATATATAGGGTGAGGTTCTTTTCAGAACCAAATAAATGTACAGAACTGCGAGAACCAATATGGACCAATAAGATTTTTTTAAATATATTTTTTTATTATTTAATCCAGAAGGGCATAATAGTAAAATTGCATTTTGATTTTTTTAACATGATTTAATAAAAAAAACTTTTTTTAGTTCCTAAATTTTAGCAAATTATTTCATTTATTTTTAGGAATATTTAAAGGTATTATGCCATAAGTGTTTTTCAAATCATTGGTTGATTTGCATGTGTTTTAGTGTATGATTGTTAATACACTAAAGTGGTTTGCTACAGAATATATTATTTCCAAAGTGCATGAAATGATAAACACGTGTATTTTACATGTTATATAGGCAGAGAGATGATACTTTAAACATGTTATATAGTCAGAGAGATGATACTTTAAAATAATGTGCATAAGTTCAAAAAATCATCATGTAATTTTTAACTTTTTTACAAACATAAAAATAAACTTTATACACTAAAATGATGTACTACTTCAATATATGACTGTCATACTCGTCTTTACTCGAGTAAATAAATTACTATGGCATTTGGTTCATAATATTCTTGGAATGTATGTTCTCGAGTTAGTTCATGTGCACTTGTATCTCCAGCATGCACTTATGTCTTTACTCTTTACATCTTTATCATAAGCGTTCTTTCCTCGCTAGATAGTATGTGTCAAACAATGTGCCACTCTTTCTTTTTGTTCATGTTCTCATATATATTATTGGAAAAACGGCTCCGAACACCTGAAATTATAAACAATTATTATCTTTTATCATAAACAACTTGTAAACATATATGCAAACAATTAGTAAACGAATGTTTAACTATAAAAACTAGCATAACACATATGCACGATCTTTCCCTCTAACAGATAGTATATCATCTATGCGCAATCTTTTCCTATATCAAATAAATGAATTAAACTAATTTTATTGTCTTAACAACTAGCAGAACACATATGCACGGTCTATTCCACTATTAAATCATGTAGACGAATGTTTACCATCCAACAAAGATGATCTTTTTTCGCAAAAGATAGTTAATTCTACACTACGTTGACTATAACTTTGTAAGCATGTTTTGACTATAAATCAAAAAGCTTCTCTCAAGCGTTATGATTACATGAACCATTCACATCCAATTACGACACAAAATCATAGCAAACTCACTCATTACAATGAATTAGAAAACGATGAAACCATCATACAAAATACATGTGCATTGATGTGCAATCGTATCATATAGAAAACTAAACCATACTTTATTAACCACATACAATAATAAAGAAAAAAAACTCCAAGATCAGATCCTTGCCAAACATATACCTTGTTCTCGTGTTCACTTTAGAACTCACAATGCATAACAACGTTTTTAAAACAAAAGTAATAATCATTGCTACTTTGGAAACCAAAAGAAATAGACGAATCTAACAATAGTTGTTCTTGTCTAATTATAAATTTAAACATGAAACAATCATAAATATTAACCAAAATAATTTGATACCTGGCATACCCAAATAAAAAAAATACATACTAACACAAAAAAAGTAAAATAATACTATTAACAAAGAACCATGACAAATCAGTTTTGGTACCTGATTATTTCCATGGGAATAATAGAGTTTGATTGGGTTGTTTTTAGTGCTTTTCTTTTTCCGGCTATCGAGACTCAGAGAAGATATTGAGGCGACATACAAAAAAGAACCCGGTAATGTTTTTATGACTCGATGTGGATTAGTATTGCTGTAATCAAGAAATCAATGGTGGATTAGAGGTGACGGCTAGGTCATTTGAGAGACACAGAGATAAGAAGAGAGATGTATGAAAACTGAATTCATTGTATCTTAAAAACCACGTACAATATGCAAAACGGTTTAAGGAATAATAAACCTAAAATTACTTAATTACCCTTACCTTTTCTATAACATGCCTCCTCATCTTTCACTTAATTACCATTATACCATAATCGTCTACAACCGTTGATCAAAAAATAAATGGTTTAGATTGGTTCTCGCAGTTCTCGACTTTTAATTGGTTCTGAAAAGAACCTCACACTATATATATATATATATATATATATATATATATATATATATATATATATATATATATATATATATATATATATATATGTATATATATATATCAGTGAAATAAATATACAAAATATTGTTTTTACTAATTAAAACAAATTTCCCACAATTTGAAACGGATAAAAAAGTTAACCTTTTGAGCCAAAGGCATTTCAACATTGATTCACAATGCTTCTTAGCATTAGGTGCACAAACGTTTTACACCTTGAGACTCAATGTGTTTGGTGTTAGCGGACTTAGGTGGTGTTTGATTTTAACTTAATTGACTTAATTTGGAAAAATTTAGTTTATTAAGTCATGTGAAAAGTTGTTTGTTTTTAACTTAATCAAAAGAAATGACTTAAAATAATAAGTGACAAAACTGAGGGTCTCCACATTAAGTCATCTGTTACTTAAACATGACTTAATGAAAAAATTAACCAAACATGCCCTTAGTTCCACTGGTGACGTGCATGTGTCACACTTAGGAAGTGCACTTAATTAGTTAACACTTCGACTTCAATTCTCACATTTTTAACGCACATTAAACCTTTACCAGCGATACACCACGCATTTCAATATTCATTCACAATGCTTTCAACATCACCCTTGCCACGCTACGGCGAGATTAAGTTAGTTGTTGTTGTAATACTTTCAACATCAATACGATCACAAAAATAAAATAGCCAATTTTCATTAAATAAACAACTACACTAAATGAAAGGTTCCAAATAAAAAGTTATTGGAAATTATTTTTTACTGAAAAAGTTGCCCAATATTTTTTGTACATATATCTTCTTTGCCTAAACAAAAGTTGTAAAATACTTAAAAAAAACAAAACAAAACAAAACAAAAGTTGTAAAAGAAAAATTGGCCAATTTTCTCTTTTCCGTTGATCTTTTTGACAAGTTTTTCTAATAAAAGTCATCTTTCTCGTTTCTACAATCAAAATCTATTTAATCTTTCCTTTTCCTACTAGCCCTAATTAAAATTTATTTTAAAAGAGGTTGAAGAATTGACTTGCAAAATGTCAAAACTAATGGACATTAATGCATTAAACCCTATACTTGCCACCGACCTCTTTCAATTCATGACACACTCTCAAACTCGTCACTCTTTTATTAAAACAAGGTTTTTAGCCCGCGCTTGGCTGCAGAGCGCGGGGCTATTTTTTTATGGCATGTACCAAAAATTCTGCAGTTACAAACCAAAAGTAGTACATTAACCGCAAATAGATTAATCGATATACAACATAACAATAGCACATCATTTTCGCACAGCTTTTACAATATATCAGAAGTACATAAACTGTACTATTTCGGTTTTTATTAACATAAAGTGTGGATGTGCAGGTTTTGATGCTCTTGCCCATTCGCGTCCTGTATAAGATACTCCATAACAATATACACATAGCAGCTATCTTTCTGTAAGCTCAATCCCTTTCTGGAAAGTTATAAAAAATCCACACACATGCTTGCTGATAATTTGAAGATACAAACAATAACTGCTTCCTCCGACCATAAACGCATAGATACCGACCTAATGAAACTGTAGTTACTTCTTTATTTCAAATGGGTACTCAGTTTTTTGTTTTGTTTTTGTCTATCTAAAAATTTAAATACTATAGTAGCTTTCCTTGTTTTGTACTACTTTATAAGTCCCCATATCACTAACCCTCGTGTTTGATCCTGAAGCACCCAGTAACAGTTTTATATCGACCTCTAAAAATATGATAGAATTTCCGTAATCATATACGACATCCTAATGTGTCCTTTTGTTACGTTTGGTTTCAAAGGGAAAGAATCCTAATTGGCTTTGGCCGTCCCATCTTCACATATGGATGACTTTACATCAGGTGAACAATTTACTTTTGGGACAAACCGGTAGATGTTGCATGTTAACCATAGTATTTTCATATGCCAAGTATTCATAAAACTAAACCAAACGAACAATATCATACCTTAGAACCGTACGTAAATGACTTCTTACAAATTTGGATAAGAAGCCTTCGACAAACATTTTGAAATATTACAATCAGCTTCTTGAAGTTTAAAGAGTCGTAGATGGCAAGCTAAAGAGAACCTTTATAAAATTCACTTAAGGTTTTAGAAAATTTACCATGCCTCACTCTGTTATAAAAAACTAATTTAGATACAAAGGCTGGCTCCAACATATGGTATTTAAATTGGGTATTAATATACCACATGTTGGAGCGTTTGGCAATTCTAATTATTCAAAAAAAGATCTACTAATCCAAAAAGTATAGAAGTTATTAATATAATTTATTGTTGCAATATAATGCGAGTTAAAACAGATATCCAAACACCCTCTATAAGATTAACCAATAGTAAGTTACACGTACCGTGGTTATAGCATTAACCGAAGATGTCCCAATAGATGAGCCGTCACATCCAGATCCAACTAATGCACCACATTCCTCCCAGTATAAGAGTTCTGCAAATACAGCCAGTGACTATGTAATAATACAACCTCAGAAGCAATAGCATATCAGTCGAACAATACTAAAGTAAATACCCCCTAAAAGCCTCAGACCTCACGCACAACCAAACGCCCCAAGAAAGAACTTTTTAATAGTTTTGCAACTTTTTGGTACAAAATAAGCAAATTCAAACGCTATCCAGCTGTAGCAGCTTATAAACAAAATCGTACCGGAATATGGTGGCAATGATCTTAGTATAACTCATGTGAGAAACTCAGTAGGAGGCATGCTTTCAAAAGTATAAGCAGCTTCTCATGTTACCGACGACATCATAACTGGACAGCCTACAGAAACAGACAGAAAATGATTACAAAATGATCTTTTACAGAATTAAGAAGGACAAAAGTTTTGGTAGCCCCACCATAAATCCATAACTGTTTTCATTTGACCGATCTGGAACTGGTTTCCAACATCTGTGGATTATACAGTTACCCATCTTGACCACCTATCCAAAAAAGGCCGCTCTAATTCAGAAAGCATTTTGGCTCAGGAACGAAAGCATTAGAAAGAACGTTACCAGACGCTGAGACCATTTTCATCGATTTCAAACCGCCACCTCAGACCTGTAACCACTGAATAAAACATTAAAATAATTAATGTTCTACTCATGAGTAAAAAGACATTGCTACATGACACAACTGTAAGTAGACGTGACACGCACCTCGTTTGGTTGTTAATAACTATGGCACTATTAGCTGAAAACTTGTCTGCTGTGAGAAACCTCTGGCGGTTGGTTGATATCTTTAACTGATGGTGCATCTATCATCATATCATCATCGCCGTCTTCCAAGTCTAAGTCGAGATGTACTA
>BQNB010030964.1:19800-54393 GCA_026074375.1 Tanacetum coccineum
TCATCAGTAAACATGTAAAAAAAACGTACAAAACGTCAAAAAAGTCATTTATTTGCAATTTGGGCAATATTTGTCAACTTTACAAATAATAAGAGAGTGGTTAGTTTGAGTTTTAGTAAATTTACGCTTTTTGTCCCTTCATATTTTTTTTAATCTTAAATCTTGTCTTTTTAATCTAATGAAATGAATGGTCTAGATTTGTCCCTTGGTATGTAAGGATACTCACCTCATTATTTAATATCTGTATAAATCCGAAATATCTGATTACTAATGCTTAGGTAACTTTCGGATTTTCTTAGTTTAGTTTAGATTTTTTAAAGAATCAAGATCCAAGAGTTATATGCCTGTGTAGCAAGAAAACTTAGCACATTCGACAAAAATGTTTCTTTGTTCACAAAGAAGTGAAGCAAACTTAAAATCATATAGGAATAATAAAACAACAGTTGACTACTAACATTAAAAATGTGTCTTTTCAATATAAATCTAGCAGAAAAGAAAAATAATCTTTTTATAAATAAACCAATAATCATAAAAATTAAGAATGTTGGAAAACACAGAAAAATAATGGGGAAATTGTGCTGAATAGGAAGAAGATAGAAACTTATATAATTTGACTTTGACCATGCTTTCAAATTTTGACCAAGAACAAAAAGAAATGTATGGGTCAACAGCATACCATATGACACCCCAATAACATGTTTTGGTACATTTAGACAGCCATGATTTTTCTTTGACACAAGCAACTTGACTTGCCTAACAAAATCAAGTTCATGGTCCCAACAGTAGAAGATGCATCTATACATAATACATAACCTTTTGAGACTTTTACTTCACATAGATCTTCATAATTCATTATTAACTATACCTTTATGCTAATTTGAGTAGAATGACTGACTTCTAAAACTCATCATAGTCATGATATATTATGCGTTCGGTGATTATGTAGATGGGTTATAAGTTTTTTTACTGATGGTAGTTCTTCGTAGCTCCTCCGGTTTTAGTCAATTCAATTCTATGATGCTTTTGCTTGTAACTTTGTTTGTATAAGTAAAAGCATTTTGAGTGACCTAAATTAGTCTGAGCTGCTAAAAAAACACAATATATATTGCATATTTTACAAAAGCAGTACTGTTGTATTCTCATTTTCCTATTACGGTCGCTTATTGACAATCGTTAATCAAACATGACACCTTAAAGAAGAGTCGGTTACTAAAACACAATCATATCATGAAGCATTAAAATCACTAGACTAGAAAACTCTTACCAAAACGGGTCAGCAAGATGTGAATTTGTCCATGTTAGAATTCAGATATCAGTAACAACTAATAAAAAACAAGTTAATCTAATACTACAAATTCCTGAAAGTATTTGCATCTACCTATAATTTACTTTCTGATCCTTCATTAGTTACTATAAGCCTCCATTGCTGTATGCATCCAACAGTTTTGAAATTCTGGCATATGGTCCCAAAAGTTGAATTATCATGCTTTCTTCTTCACCGTCTTTTACCCGGAACTCCAATCTTCTAAAAAAACCCGATACTATCTGTCTATATGTATGGACTCAAATAGGTGCTACCAGTTTAGAGTAGATGAAGATGTAAAAGGACAGTGAAAAGAGTGCATATACATGTTGCCAAAACAGAAGTGCAGAGGACTTGCTAAAAGCATAACCTCTCATTCTAGCCACAGCTCCAAAAAGAATAGCACTTAAAGTCGCATACTGCAACAAAAGCACATATTTATACATGGCATCATCATCTACAAGTAGATGCATCTTATCAGCCAAGCAAACAATCCCAATTCCTAAAATCAGTAGCACTAATAATCTTGCCACGGTTATACTAATAGTCGTTTTTACTCCAAGTTTAGATTTTGGACCCTCAGCAAGCATTCCTCCTAATACAAGCATAACTGAAGGCACCATGGCCCCACCAAAAATCTCAAAAGTGTCTGTTACAAAAGAAAGTGGTGCATCATGTCCAAAAACAAAAGATTTTACTTGAGGGACCGAACCTACGAATTTAGCTAGCAAAGAAGCTATAATTGGAGGCTGAATAATAATGTTCTTAATTGAAGTCTTTTCCGCAACAACTCTAATCTTTTGTACAAGTTTTAATCTCACGCCTTGTGTTCGTGTTTCACGTACTTGCATTTCTTCATCATCTTGAACAATATTAGCAATCAATGGTTCTCTTAAAACTTCACTTTCTTCACTGCCACCACCATATTTAATGCTTTCGTCTTCAGCAATATCATAATATGCCGTTCAAAAAAAAAAAAAAATCATGATACTCAGCAGGAGGCTTCATCATATGATAAATATTCGTATACACAACAGCAAGCGACACCCATTGAGCAAAAGACACATACGCCACACCCCTCTGAAGACAGTCTTTTCCAAACGGATTATCACGACTATGACATATCGAACCCAATATAGCAATAGGAAGATTACCCGTGTTCCCACACATAGTCATAACTATAGTAAACCTCACAAACTGTGGTGGCGGACGACAGGCCCACACGACAATCAACCCCAACACAAAACCTAACACCATACTAATTAATAACCACATTCACAGGAATAAACCACCAAAGTGTAATATTCTCGAGTGTAACTGATCTACCTAAGTCGATAAATATAAGGCAGGGTAAAAAGAGAGCAAATACAAATTTGCTTAGCAACTTAAATGTGTCTCTTGGTATGATTTGTATCTTGTCATGAGCAAGTATTAGTCCCATGACAGTTAACGATAGAAGCTTTAATAACGGAACAACTGCACTGAATATTTCTTCTTGCATGGTTTTCATGTGTTCGTGTAACACGATTAATACCCGATGCATTGTTCGTCGATGCTGGTTATCAATGTTTTCGCAAGAATAGGTACACTACAAAAAAAAGTTAAATTCTCCACGGTATAGTTAACCGTGGACTTTTTTTTTATATTGATCAAAATTTTGTCACATTTATGTGTCACAAATCTTTAAAAAGATAATCCACACATATAAGTGTGTACAATTACAACAAAGCTACACTTAAAAGTGAAGAATTTTTTTTATTAAAACGCCACATTTATTAGTGTAGACATTTTGACACGTTTACGCACTTTTAGGTGTGAATATTTAACAATGTTTACATGTTTTGTAATTTTGCCACACTTTTAGGTGTGGACATTCAAAGAATGTTTCCACACTTTTAGCTATATGCATTTTGATAATATTTTCATACTTATATGTGTAGGAAAATTTGTCACACCCATTATGGTATGGATACCCCAAACTCACCTGACACGTCAGCGCCACACCAGCTTTCTCTCTCCAAATAAAACTCACTTTACAACTCACATTTCAACCGTAATAAGAACCCACCTTACAACTAAAACTCACCTTACTCACATTTTTTTTTATTTAAATACTTTTATTCATAAGCTAAAAAAATAAATATTTAGGTAAACGTAAACATACGAAATTAATAAAAACGTCAACTAAATTAAAAACTTTTATTCATACATTAAAAACTTAAACGATACATAGATAAATTAAAACATAAACGTAAACTAAAACTGCAAGTTATACTTCGCCTTGATCTTTGCCCTGATTTCATCCCATGCCAATCGATGCTCCTCGGTAAAGTGATCGTATGGCTGGAGATATAACTTCATGTCTTCTTGTTGTGCTTGATACTCCGTAGCAGCAATCTCTCGTTCACGACATTCGACCTCCCTCATTTTGAGCTCGATAAATGCTTCGCGTTGTTCAACCTCAACAGTTGTCATCTCGTTTACCACCAACCTAGCCAATGCATCGTCATTCATAGTTGACGATCCCGACGCTTTGGACCCTTTATTTTTCGCAGCAGCTCTCGCTTTGTCCCTGCCCCCCTGGTCGTCGAATTTCCTGCACCTCATCATCATCGGCAACAGTATTATTCAGATTAATACTAGCGTCCCCAGACTCTGTGTTGAACGAACTAGAACCAGATGACTTGTGCCTCTTGCTACTTCCCTGAGACCCTTGGTTTAAGTTTGGAAATGCCATGTCTTGAAATTTCGGACTATCTTTTAAAACATCCCAACAATGACGAAATTTAAAGGGGAGTCCGGTTTCAGCTTGATAGTGAACCATTGCCTTTTGAATGTAATCTTCGTCTCCGGCTCCACTCTCCTGCGCCATACGCATGACGTTACTGTACACGCCACAAAACCGAACCACGGCCGGTCGCACCATCTTCCATTTTCCCACCACCATATCGTACGTCCGACGACCTTCCATTTTTGTTTTGCTCTCTATGTACTCCATAACCTCAACCCAAAAGCCATCTTTCTTCCTCGTGTTACCACGCTCGCTGTGTTTAGAAATGGATTTCCGAACTTTAGCCAACGCAATTTCTTCCTCAATTGTCCACGCAACCTGCCGGGGTGCATCATCTGTTTGAACCTGCCTCTTTGGCGGTTGCGAGGTTGACTTCCTTCTTGGGTTGTTGCCTCGTAAGGATTGGGTTGTTGCCAATAACCGGTGTTTTCTTGTAAAGATTCTGAAAATTCAGGCGTGTACAACTCTTCGATCGGAAATGCATTAATCGGAGACCTGGGTTGTGATGACTGTGGTTGTGATGACGAACCACCCATTTGGGTTTGTGAGACGTAGTTTTGGTGGCTAAATGGAAACGAGTAATGCTGGGACGAGTAATCCTAAAACGCGTTTGGTTGTGACCCGTAAGCGTGAAACCCGTATTGTTTCGGTGTCGGTGTCGGGTTTTGGTATGGTTGGTTTGGTTAAGGTTGGTGGTAGTATGATTATGGTCGTAATAAGTTCGTGTCCGGTGATGGGTTTTGGAGCGTAAACGTGCCATCGGGTGTTGTGGATTGCTTCGGTTGGGGTTTCTTGGTTGACGTTTGTTGGGTCGGAGAGTGTTTTGGTGAGACATTTTTTTGAAAATAAAATAGAGTGAATTTTTTTAGAGAGATTGTATATAAATTGGAAGAGTTGTGTTTAAAAATGGGTGAAGTAGTGGGTATTTATAGGTAAAAAATAGGGTTTTTTTTAAAAAGTTTTTTTTAATAACAAACGGTAACAAAAATGGGGGGCCCACAAATTTTCAAACTCACATATGTGAGTTTCTCACCGAACGGTGGCTTTTTTTGGTTGAAACTCACCTAGCAAATCCTAGTTGGCAAGGTGACTTTGGTAGGTAAGAGGGCACTCACACGCGAGTTTGTGACTCGCCTAGGTGAGTTTGGCAAAACCCACCTCCATACTGTGTAGCCTTATTACCGCATATAGCAAAGTTTAGCCATTATAATTTTACACATTTTTAAGCGTGGACATTTAACCTTAAAAATGTGGATAATTCAACTAATTTTTTGTAGTGGTAACATAAACATTGAATGAGTATAAGTTTTTGTAGATTTATGTATATGTTTATAAGATTGTGCAACAAAAATCTACGAGAAACTATATGTCACACCCCGCCAAGGCAGAAGCACGAGGTGTAACTTCATGGATATCATTACAACACAATGGCGTCTACTATAGAGATACTAAAAGGAAAAGAAAATAATCACAGGGGACACTATGTGTCATAACAATACCCAACACAAGATAAAGGAGTCTTGCATTATTAAGTAATGTCATACACGCAAATGCATAAGCCAACATAAAAGTAAATCAATCCCAGACTTAAATTATCCAGCAGAACATAAGTCTAAATAAAAATAAGAAGAACTCCACAAGCCAATCCTAAGGTCTCTCTAGCCACTTCTCCTAGCATCATTAGTCTCAAACTGAATACCTGAAAATGATGCTCAAAAACGTCAACATAAAGTTGGTGAGAGTCATAGGTTTAAGACACGATATAAATCCAATTAAATCATTACTGTGATAAATAAAAACACTGCATGACAATAAATGGACTACCATATAAGCTATCATACAAACCAAATCAAATCCAATCCAAAACAATACCATTCACACGATTACGAGACGTCTCTATCGCAGAACTACTCCAATTGATCACTAAGCCATGGAGCATACCACAAATCCACTCCAATTGATCACTAAGCCATGGAGCATACTACAAATCCACTCCAATTGATCACTAAGCCATGGAGCATACCACAAAACCCACTCCAATCGATCACTAAGCCATGGAGCGTATCACATCACAACATGTAGCACATAACATATAATAGCCACATAAAGTCCATGCATCACTTTAAACACATTATCACAGTAATTAAAACATTTTCATACTAGCATCATTTCCATCCCAAGTTTAAAACGAAGTAAAAGTGGGACTATGAAACTCACCTTAGCTCAAGCTTAATCCAAAAAGGTTCCAAGAAGCTTCACAAAGATCTAAACAACAAAACGTATGGATATTAACATCACTTTGGTCATCACTCCAATAAGGTGTAACCTCAACTATGATGGATTCTAAGCGATCTATCAATGTTCTAAACTCATTTTGTACCTTTTTAAATTCTTACATAACTAGCTTACACTTTATTCTTACACTTTCAATTTTTTGGATTTGAGCAGAATTTTAGACTCACTTGCACGCCCTAAACGCACCACTTATACATCTTTATAATTTTTGGCAAAATTCAACAGGTTTCTAATATGACTTATGAACCCCCAATTACTCTCCCAAAGCTCATACTCTTTTATAAGTACCCTTTAGAAAATCATAATACCAAATGTCCCAAATTCGGCTAGTAACAGACACCCTAAAAGTTTGATGTTAGCTGACCATTTTAAACACCACCCCATACTTAGCCAAAAATCAGGGGTCACACACAACATATGAAATGACTTCCACGTGAATATTAGCCCTTAAGAAGGTGTCTAAGTATTTTTAGAAAAATCAAAACCCTAACTGAAACCCGTCAGAAAATTCACTGTTTTGCACACTTATCTTATAAAAATTATTTGACAACCTTCCCGACCACAAAAACTCTTGGGGCTGGATTTTCTGGAAAGAAGACTCAGAGTACTACAATTTAAAAAAAAGAATCGCTTCAATATCATTCTCCATCATGGAGAAAATCGCTCGTGAACACAGCCCTAATTCTGCTCAACCCTAAATCAAGATTTCATGAAAACCCTAACATGTAATTTGCATGATTATGACCCAAATTCAACCCTAATCATAATTACAACACTAATTAATCATTATGATCTGTATTTTTATAAAACCCTAATCCACCATAATTAATGTTACATGAATTAAAAGATTAATGAAGGTTAATACACTTACCTTTTTACGCAAAAACCCTAACAAATCCTAAGCTTTTCTTGATCAACAATGGAGGCAAAATATGTTCTTTTTTTGGTTGGGGGCTGCATAATTTCGTGGGATATGAATGGGGAGGAAGAAATTATGTTTTAGGTTTTTACTAAATATCTTAATTGCAATCCTAATCCCTCTATACTTCTAGTTTTATCAAATTTGCACCTTAAACCCTTATTTTTAACCAAAACCGATCGGCCCCCTATATAATTATATATATATATATTCGTCTAAACCCAAACCGTGACCCTTCTTTATTATTTGTCATTTTTTATTAATCAAATAATTTACTCTATTACCTTAAGTTTTTACAAAAGTCTAAGCTAATTTGATTAAACCTTTTTACTTAAACGCCACTTACTAACCCTTCTAAAAATAACTTTCGTTTCACCAAACCACTTTCTATTTTTAGAAAGTTTGCCACAAACTTCTAAATTCACCACACTTATATCTTTCTAAAATGTTCCAATCATCATAAAACGCTTATCATTAATAATCCCAACTTTTGAGTGCTAGAATTACATGAATTCGCTAATCCCTTCCTTTATTCACTAGAAGTTGAACAATGAAATACTCATAATCTAACACAAACATACTCAAAATGATATGCCCATACACCTCAACATGATATCATGCACATACTTAACTCACTTAGAAAACATAAAATCACATATAGCACACATCTTAGAACATATAATGAAACCTTTAGCCTAATAGTGTATAAACTAACCTGCTCAATCTCGGTTGTCACAGTATCCCCTCCTTTAGGAAATCTCATTCCGAGATTTAATTTGCCGACTCATTAGCACGTTCAACAAACAACCGAGGATACTTAGACTTCATAAAATCTTCGCGCTCCCAAGTAAACTCAGGACCACGCTTTGAATCCCAACGAACTTTCACAAGTGATATTTTGCTACGCTTTAAGCTCTTAATTTCACGGTCCAAAAATTTCTACAGGTTCTGATAAAACGAAAGAGTCTTGTCAACTTAATTTCGTTCAATGGACATGCAGGCTAGCATCTGCCAAACACTTCTTTAGAGTTGACACGTGAAACGTGTCATGTACACCACTCAACTCCTCGGGCAACCTTAACCGATAAGCTACTGGACCGATTCTTTCCAGAATCTTAAATGGCCCTACATACCTCGGAGAGCTACCTTTACCTTATCCCAAAAACGAACCACGCCCTTCCAAAGGCGACACTTTTAGATCACACGATCTCCAACCTCAAAGTCCAGCAGTTTGCGCCTGTTGACTTTTTTTTTCTTTGTGTCGTCCAAACAAACCGACCCCCTTAGTTTTTTATAACTACTACTTTATCAGTCGTTTCCTGCACCAATTCAGGTCCAATCAAACTACCTTCCCTGATTTCAGCCCATGACACAGGTGACCTGCATTTTCTTCCATATAGTGCTTCGAACGGAGCGCACCGAATGCTTGTGTGATAACTGTTGTTATAAGAGAACTCAGCTAACGGTAGGTGGACATCCCAACTGCCACCAAAGTCTATCACACACGCCCTTAGCATGTCCTCTAACGTCTGAATTGTACGCTCACTCTGTCCATCTGTCTGAGGGTGATAAGTTGTGCTCATATCCAATCGTGTTCCTAAGGCTTTCTGAAATGTTTGCCAGAGACGTGATGTAAACCGTGCGTCACGATCCGAAATGATCGACACAGGTACTCCATGACGCGCGATAATTTCATCGGTGTATAACCTCGCCAATTTCTCCGTACTATAATCTTCACGTACTGCCAGAAAATGTGCTGATTTGGTCAATCTATCAACCACCACCCATATTGCATCGTGCCCATTCCTTGTTCTAGGTAATTTAGTGATGAAGTCCATGGTGATATTTTCCCACTTCCATTCTGGGATCTCTGGTTGTTGTAATAAACCCGACGGCCTTTGATGCTCAGCTTTCACCTTTGCACAAGTTAAACATTTGCTAACATAGGTAGCAATATCCCTCTTCATACCCGGCCACCAGTACATGTCTCGAAGATCGTAGTACATTTTATCTGCTCCAGGATGTACAGAATATCTGGACTTATGAGCCTCATCCATAATTACTGTTCTCATACCTCCTACCAACGGAACCCATATTCGATCCATGAAGTACAAACTTCCGTCTCTCTTCCTTTCCATCTGTTGATCTAACCCATGTAACCTTTCATTCATTACATTCTCTTGATCAAATGCCTCACCCTGAGCTGCCAATATCATTCCTTTCACTCCAGAATGAATAGTCATAGCCATCGCCCGAACTCGTTTAGGTTTCACCCTTTCCTTCCTACTTAGTGCATCCGCCACCACATTCGCTTTACCCGGGTGATATCGAATTTCACACTCATAATCACTAAATAACTCGATCCATCTCCTTTGACGCATGTTTAGTTCCTTCTGATCAAATATATGTTGGAGACTCTTGTGATCCGTGTAAATAACACTTTTCGTACCATATAAATAATGTCTCCAAAATTTTAAAGCAAACACCACTGCCCCTAACTCGAGATCATGTGTAGTATAGTTCTTCTCGTGAATTTTTAACTGTCTTGACGCATAAGCAATCACCTTGTTTCTCTGCATAAGCACACCACCCAACCCCTGATTCGAAGCATCACAATAAACTACAAAATCTTCAACACCATCAGGAAGTGATAATATAGGTGCATCACATAACTTACTTTTTAGCAATTAAAAGGCTTCCTCTTGTTCTGCACCCCACACATACTTCTTGTTTTTCTGAGTTAACAGAGTGAGTGGTTTTGCAATCCTAGAGAAGTTAGCGATAAAACGCCGGTAGTAACCTGCCAATCCTAAAAATGAGAGAACTCCTGTCGGCGAAGTGGGAGCTTCCTAATTCTTTACTGCCTCTATCTTTCCTGGATCCACATGTATACCATTCTGGTTGACCACGTGACCAAGGAAATGCACCTCTTGCAGCCAGAACTCACACTTGGAGAATTTAGCATACAACTTCTCCTTCCTCAATAATTCTAAAACTAACCTCAAATGCACTTCATGCTCCTCCTTCGATTTCGAGTAAATCAGAATGTCATCTATGAAAATAATGACAAACTTATCTAGATACGGTTTGCAGACTCGATTCATCAGGTCCATGAAAACTGCTGGGGCATTGGTTAATCTAAAAGGCATAACAGTAAATTCAAAGTGCCCATATCTGGTATCAAGTCTATAGTGAACAAGGAATTTCCTAGTTCTAGTTTTCAATCACAGATAACCCTATTGACTTCTACCCTTTTACCATCCGCTATCTCTATCACATACCCGGGGTTTACGATTTTAGGTTTCACATTTAGCATAGACGCAAATTTAGTAGATATGAAACTAAAGTCAGCTCCAGAATCAAAAAGTACTGAAACAAAATGGTTATTTAAAGAGAAAATACCCGTCACCACATTAGGGTCCCGCGAGGCCTCATCCGCATTCACGTTTACATTATAAGCCCTTCCTCGAACTGTATTCCCATTGTTTTTTCTACCACAATTTCCTTCTATAGCCAGCTGATTTCCCGCCTACCCAGGTGCTCGGCCTAACTTAGGACAGGTAAACTTTAGATGATCAGGGCTTCCACACTCATAACAAACCCTCTGATTATGATTCATCCTTATCGTATTTACCGGAACTACACGTTTAGGTTCCCGACAATCTTTGGCAAAATGTCCAGGTCTCTAACAGTTAAAACACACTCTACAGTTTCCTCCTTTGATATGGTGAGTATTACACTTGGTACACTTAGGGTAATTCACATATTCTTTTCTTGGAGGAGCTGTTGCTACGAATCCTGCCCCTATCTTTGCCTTCTTATTATCTTTCCAAGACCCTCCAGACTTAGCACCCTCATCATTTGCCTTCCTTTTTTCACTACCTTTTGACAGCGTTCCACAGCTAATTGCCTCATCCGTAAGTATACCCGCTCTCAAAACCGCATTCTGAATGGTTGTTGGCTGAGTTGCCTTAACCATCCCCCTAATTTCGGGTGCTAAACCTGCTACATACCTCTTAATGCGTGACGATTCAGGTGTCACCATATGAGGAACCAACCTAGCCAGCTCATGAAATCGGTCGGTGTAGGCGGCATGATTGCCTCCCACCATCTTGTGGTTCCATAACTCTAGTTCCAACTTTTCCATTTCGTTACTAGGACAGAATTCTTCTACCAACAACGCCTTAAAGTCATTCCAGGACATCCCATTCGCCGCATCTCGACCCCTCACCTGGATTTGGCCATTCCACCAAGTCAGCGCCTTATTAACAAAGGAACTGGCAGCATATTTCACCT
Source organism: Tanacetum coccineum (assembly GCA_026074375.1). NCBI lineage: Eukaryota > Viridiplantae > Streptophyta > Magnoliopsida > Asterales > Asteraceae > Tanacetum > Tanacetum coccineum. The sequence goes on from BQNB010030964.1 coordinate 31,405, forward strand.
TTTGGTTTTCTAGACACCCGCTGTTATCGATCACTGATTCCATTTTCTCTACCCAACGGGTAAGTGCTATCGCACCCCCTTCCCATCGTACTCTTTAGGTCCACAAGCCTGGAATCCTTTGTAAGAACAACCGTTATTGCCCCCATTCCCTCCATTTGCATTGTTCACATTAGTCGTCACTTGAGTGACGATCTGAGGGATAATATTTTGGAGTTGCTCCGCAATAAGGGCAGCAAGATTAGGTTGTCCGTTATCATCATCATTATTATGTCTAGTTCGCACCATTCTGATAAAATAATAACAATGCTCATTAGACAAGGAAAGGTAAAGGGTTTTTAACTTATCTATTCTACCAACACATCATCAGAACCATACAAAACACATACATAAACACTCATCCAAATAGCATGTTGACACCAAAACCGTGTAATCATACTTGCAAGTCCACTTGTGTTGTGGCGCATGTATAATTATGTTGGCCACCATAATTATAGATGCCCCCTTTCACGAGTGTACTCCCTCCTATGAATACACTTCTCAATATCAACAAAACTTAAACCACACACATTAGCAATCCAACATATAGTAAAAGAATACTCACAATTTAAAGGAAATCTACATTTCATAACATCAAATAGCGTCGAACAAATCCGAAAGAAAATCCTATGGTTTTAAAGTTTATAATGAGACGAAACTAAGCACAACTCAAATTCCACTACTACCACCAGTATCCTCTAACTCATAGTCTTTAGGCACACTCCTTGCCATGGATTTTAAATCCGAATCATCCTCATCTGACACCTCATATTCCACTTGTTCCCAGTATATCATCATCCTTTCAATTTCTTTCTCTTTATCAGTTAGCTGGTACTCATGCATTTCCGGGGTATCTCGTAACCCACCCATTTTTGTCACGAGTTGTCTCACTGTTTCTCCACCTTTTTCCCTCTGCTACATTGTATAGTCACTCTTCTTCCACCATGCATAGGTACTAGAAATTGGTATGGGATCTATAGCATAATCCGGCTTACCCATGCCCATGTCCCTGGTTTGTAATATCCCCTACGTCCTGTCGCAATTGCGACTCCCATACGGAACTTCTTAGGAGGAAAAGGAGACAACTAATTTAACAAGAGAAAAAAAATAAGGCACACTAAATCAAGTAAAGGCAATCAAAATAGCTAAAGAAATCAACAAGATTAAGAAATAATATCATACGATTAAGGGGAAAAACGCATACTAGATACACTACTAAACGCTTAAGCCTTAACATGATCTAGGTGAAGGACCCTAGGTTTATAGTATTGCTCAACCAATACTTCTCCTATAACCAGAATGGCTCTGATACCTCAATCTGTCAACCCCGCCAAGGCAGATAGCTGAGATGTATCATGGATATCGTTACAACACAATGACGTCTACTATAGAGATACTAAAAAGAAAAGAAAATAACTACAGGGGACACTATGTGTCATAACAATACCCAACATAAGATAAAGGAGTCTTGCATTATTAAGTAATGTCATACACGCAAAAGCATAAACCAAATACATGTAAATAATCCCTGACTTAAATTTATCCAGCAGAACATAAGTGTAATCGAAAAGTTAACTAATTAAGAAGAAATCAAAAGCCCAATTCCTAAGTCATCTCTATCCAATTCTCTTGGCAATCATTAGTTCAAAAACTGAATACCTAAAAATGATGCTCAAAAATGTCAACATAAAGTTGGTGAGAGTCATAGGTTTAAGACACGATATAAATCTAATTAAATCATTACTGTGATAATTGAAAACCCTACATGACAAATAAACGAACTTCCCATAATAAGTATCATGTAAACCACATCCAAATCATCCAAACCAATACCATTCACAAGATTACGAGACGTCTCTATCGCAGAACTACTCTAATTGATCACTAAGCCATGAAGCATACCGTAAATCAACTCCAATTGATCACTAAGCCATGGAGCATACCACAAAACCCACTCCAATTTATCACTAAGCCATGGAGCGTATCACATCACACACATGTAGCACATAACACATAATAGCCACATAAAGTCCATGGCATCACTTTTATAACATTATACAGTTAATAAAACATTTCCATCTAGCTCATCGTTTCATCCCCAAGTTTAAAACGAAGTAAAAATGGGACTATTGAAACTTACCTTAGCTTAGCTTATATCGTAAAAAGGTTCCAAGAAACTTTAAAAGATGGAAACAAACAAACGTAGGATATTAACATCACTATGGTCTCAACACCCAATAGGTGTACCTTAACTATGATGTTCATGAAGTGATCTTACAATGTTCCCAAATCTAATCTTTACACAAACATACTCAAACATGAAATGCCCAAAACATCAAAATGATATCATGCACATACTTAACTCACTTAGCACACATAAAATCACATAGCACACACTTAAACACATAAAATGAACTCTTAGCCATATATAATGGTATAAACTAACCTGCTCAAATCTCGGTTGTCACACCAACATCTATACTTATTACATTAAGTAATGGTTCGATAGATATATCCCCCGAAGACTACTTGATATCCATTTTATCATCATCATTATTCATATACAATTTTGAATCACCGACAAGATATATGTTAAAAGGAAATAGATCATTATTGGATGTAACATTGTATTCCTCATCATCATATTCAGACAACGATGTTTCATTTTTCAAAGTAACGTCATCAACATGCTGAGAACTTACCGTGGGTTCATATGAGAAACCTGATTCTAAGCTTAATGCATCTTCATAAACTATAGCTGGGAATTCTGTTTCAAAAAATCTAAGATCGTCAATGTCTTCAACATACTTGATCTTACCATACGTAGTAGTTTCCAAGTTATATACTTTACCGTTTCTAAGAGCTTTCTCTGTTTCATATTGAACATATTCTTCCAAAGTCATATCCCGGTCCTCCAATTTTATATAATAAATTACTACGGAGAGAGAAAAAAGTAAATGAACTCAATACACCGCTATTCAGAAGATTGATACGCCGTATTTGAGGCTTGTTGTCAAATACTCTGTATTGATTTGAAAAAATTTATACGCCGTATTCCAAAGTATGAATATGTCGTGTTGAGTATTCGACTCAGCAAGATTTTAACAATGCAGAAAAACAAACAAACACACAAATATGCAGAAATATACAATGCATGCTAATCCTAATACACTAATAAAGAATTGCAAACTAAATTACCACTAAAACTATTAATACAATAAAATGGAATTAAACAAACTTACTCCCCGATAGCAGCGCCAAAAAACTTGATGTGTCGTCGTGTGTAGGTAATTTTGTTATCAAGTTATACTATTTATATATTGCCGACTTTACCTATTAACAAACACTAACGAGCAGTGTACTTGATCAGTTGTAGGTTAGTTAGTAAGCAGGTGTCGATCACTAAGAGCGAGTGTTAATACTTAAGTCTACAAGTATTTTAGTCATCTAAGTTAGTCCTAATTTATCCTATGTTATTCTACTTAAATCTATCTAAACCTAAACTAACGCAAATGGGGATTTTCAGCCTGAGAGACTGGCACGAGGTTTGGTTTATCTAGCCTAAATGATGACAATTAACACACACAAGTTGATTAACAAAAGATAAAGAAGCGATCAAGCCTAATGTAAGGAAAATGTATTAACCATATTTAATCTAATAAAATGCATGAATTGTTTATAAGTACAATGATTGTTTTACTTTGTTGGTGATATATCATTCTTAAGCTTAGGTGGGACTTCTCCCTAAACTCTAGGTTTGTATTCCAGTTAATCCTGTCACAATTAACCTAAACCCGTATAAAGCATTGACAGTCAATTATAATCTATCTAGGAAACAATAATGGTGATCTTATTGAAACCTAGCTCATCGAGGCTTTAGTAAGTTATAACTTAACGGCAATTTATATACTAGTAGTCCATTGTCCAAATCTTCACCCAAGGAATCAGAACGTTATTTGTAATCCTATGTCACCTGCTAGTCTACCTATTCACTAAACCAAAGGCAAAGACATGTCAATATTTGTGATCCTATTACTCTAGATATATAAACGGTTGTATGTAGTTCTATCCCAGACTCTAGCTAATGTGATATTTGTATTCCTAGATCTAGTTGAACGAAAGTTTAAACACCTACTTAAGCACATACACGAGTATGAAGTGATAAACATAATCAACACTCAACAAATAAGTAAATAATTGATATAAACATAATCAAAACATTATATTATCACGAACATGGCTAATACCTAAGGGTATTAGCCGATAGTCAATGTAACAATACACAAATTCATAGATGAATGATTAAACATAAGGCTATGATGAGGTGTAAGTTTATACACTTTTTCGTGGTCATTTAACCCCTATAATCATGCAAAAATACTTAAAATATGTGTTTAATCGTTTCTTTTTGCATTTTTAGCACTTGAAATACATTTGGAGGAAAAATACGTGACTTAGGCTATATTTTGGAAGAAACAGGACAAGAGTACAACTTTAAACAAAAGAAGGCTTGAAGAATTACTCATAGAAGGTGGAGACGGCGTTAGGAATACTTGAGACGCCGTCTGGATTATTAAGCGACCGCGTCAGAAAAATTGTGATGGCGTCTGGACTATAGCCGACATAAAGAAACCCTAAGAAGATTCGTGGTGCGACGGTTTCATGATTAATTGCGACGCCGTCGGGTCGTAGTATATGTAAAAGTACTAACTCAATGTTAGGGTTTTATATAGTATTAGGAGTGGAGTTTCGGGTAGAGAGCGCTTTGTAGTCTGACTTTGGTGTAGTTTAGGGATTCCCAACCCTTTTGTTCTTCCCCAAGTCCGCTTGTATATTCAATTAGTGATGGTTCTTTTATCCTTTACATGTTTCCAATATGTTTATGTTTGATTGTTATTGTGCCTTAACGTATTACCGCTTTAAATGCTAGGATTGATATCATTAGTGTTTGCTTATGATTGGTGTGAATTGGTTTTGTGGCTAGTACTATATGTTTATTGATTGAAGTGTGTGCATGTTTAGACTTTAGACCCTATTATCAAAGGTGTATCGAGATCTATAGCGGCATGATTGTGTAGAAGGGATTCCATTGGTAATAGTCTTCATTACCTTACACATCTATGGATGATCCCCTTTAGGTATTTTAATGCTCGTCTGTCTCCTTTGGGGCCTTGTATTAGTCTTCATACTACCTTACTTGTGCGTTTCGAAACACCATTAAGATCCTCGATGGGAACAATGCGGCGCCTCTTCGATTTGACACTGTCCGGTTGGTGCAAAATAGATGCTCATTCCACAGACTTCGGTCTGAGGATCCAAATCAACACCTTAAGGATTTCTTAAAACTTGTGGACTCACTTGACCTTAATGGTGATAATAGGGAAAGGATGCGCCTGCATTTATTTTAACTTTCCCTTCGAGATCAAGCTAGCAATTGGCTTGAGCGTCTCCCTGTGGGATCCATCTCCACTTGGGAGGATCTCACTAATCGTTTCCTTGCTCAATTCTTTCCATCGAGAAGGACTTCCAAACTTTGCAATGACATCTTGATGTTCCAACAACACCAAGGTGAATCTCTCTCCAAAGCATGTACTTGTTTCAAGGACTTACTTTAAAAAGTCCCTCATCATGATATCGATATTTGCTCCAAAATCAATATTTTTCGACCCATGTCAATCCATCGTAAGATGAACCATGGACCAAGCCTTGGTTGGTAGTTACTGTGGATTAAACGACAAAAGAATCTTGGGCATTATTTGGGACCTCGTCCTATATGACACTGAATGTTGGAATGATCCAAAAGATCTTCGATTAACCAAGCAAGGCATATCTCATAGTCGTGGCCCCAAGTTGTCCGACGTCCATCCAACCGTCTGTCTCATCAAGCTCAAAATCAAGTCCAACGCTGATGTAAGCTCACTTGCTCCTAACAACCCCCCCCCATTCAAGTGAACAAATCACTTCTTCATGCGAGATTTGTAGTGGTCCTCACGACACTCAATATTGTATGGAAAATCTCGAGCAAGCTTTTATTGGAAATGCATCCTCGCGTACCGACGAAGCGGGAGGTAAGTGGTACACTTTTAAGCCCGAGCAAAATAACCTTGGTGGGACAATTTTATATCCGTCCGGAAAAGTCACCCAAAAACCTTAGGTGGAGAGCTCAACGTCACTCAATTCTCGAAACAATTTTTCAAATCCACCTAATCATTTTCAATCAAACGGTTCGTTCCCGAACCGATCCTTCAATAACAAACTCCAAAAATTTTTAATATTCAAACAAAGGTCTTGAAGGATTGGTGTCTAACTTCATGGCATCTCAAGACGCTAAGATAACTTGGTTTGAAGCCGATTTCAAACAACATCAAAGTGAGATTACCATCAAATTAGACACTCTTTTGAAGGCATTTAATGACCGAATGACGGGAGCACTCCCGAGCGACATGGTAAAGAACCTGAAGTTGTCCCCTAATTCAACCTCTTCTGTACGTTCTTACCCAACGAGGGATCCTCAAAGTTCCTCTAATTCTTTCAAATCGGTCAATGCTATCCAAACGTGTTTCAAAACTACTACCAACATTTAAAAAGACCAACTACAAGTCAACACTTTAACCGTCAATCATTGAAACAAAACCAAAAGAACTCGAATCATCTCTCGACCGATGAATTTGCAGATTTGCATCTTAACTTTACCAGATTTCTGATAGTTCTAGCTCATGTTCCAATCTATGACGCCTGTTTAGATTAAATATATAGTAGTTTGAAATAGGCCTAAATGGTACGCATTCATCAATGTATAGTGCCAGAAAATAAAGAATACAGATATTCAGTTACTTGTAGACTAGGTACCACCGGTCATCTAAGCTTTTGTTAACTAGCGATTTAGTGTCATGTATTCAATTTAAATCCCATTGATCTCTTTAAAAAGTTAATGTAGGATGATAGAAGAGGCGGATGATGTCCTAGATTAGGCGATGGAGTACTAAGTCGTATCCCTAGGAATCATGAAAAATGTAGAGGATAATGTAGGGAAGTTAAAACTTTATGAGGATTTTTACGTTGTAGATCCTGGAAAGAGAACTACTTGCCCTTATTGCAGGAAACGGGGGCCAGGGGGGGGATTTTTAGCAACCGCAATGCGTAATAGATTGTAAGAAAGCCAAATAGCGATCGGAGAAAGACTTACTAGATCAATATTTGGTGTTAGAGAAATATATCTTTGGAGAGGAAAATGGGGCCCTTTTTGAGAACCACTATAGGTAAGCGCGTATCTTATAAACCAAAGGAACTAGTGAAGATGATAAGTTGCCCGACCCATTACTATGCAAAAGAGACTTTTCAGATAACCATTTTACCCGGGAGTAGGAAATTTGCTAGAGATGCCGAGCTAACCCTTTTAAGGATATCTTTGTGTTTAGGAAAATGTAGGTTTCCTATGGGACCATACCTAAAAACTGAACAAGAAACAATGTGGGTCGGAAGGAGGTAATCAGACAATAGATGGATTGGGATAGGCCACAAGGAGGAGATGGGCATGGCACACTAAAGATTGAATTAATTGACCCGATGGAGAAAAATTTATAGGGCATTTAGTCATCTAACAATCGGAAAATATCCCCAAATATTGAATTTAAGTGGAAATCTCTACTTGGATTATTTCATCATTCTTAGGATATGATACAAGTCTAGCTAAAAAGACTCTCTATTAAACAAAAGCGCTTATTAGAGGCAACCCTATCCTTTTTATTTCTTGCAATTTAGGTGTGTCTTGCGTGTTTTTAATCTTTTTACTTGTTTATTTTAATAGTTTGATAATAACTTTTGTTCATCATGCTTTGTTTTGTATTTTATCCTCGTCTTAATTTTTTTCTTCAAATGTATTTTGCATATAAGTTGAAGGATATATCGGTTTATAAGAACAATTTTCAAAACCTGTTATAAAATATAATTTAGGATTAATTCGAGTTTTGTGTGTTTGTTTGAGTCATATGATCTGTGTTATAAATTATGTGTTTTTGGAGTAAATTTGCTATGAAATACTTAATGGGATTGCGTGCAGAAAATTTTCAACGAAAAGTAAAAAATTATTTATAGCATGTGAGACGGCGTCAGGATTTTTCTGATAGGCATCGCACCCTGTACAGTAAATCTCGTAATTTTTTCTATTATTTTCGAAAATTTGTATATTTCGGAATTTGTAATTTGTTAGAACCTGCAAAAAACCACAATTACATTTAACACTTCATCCTACCTTATTTGTTTTCGTAGATCAAAAACACTAAATCAGTATTAGTTGTATTAAACTATTATATCGCGAGAGATTTTACGCTAGGTGTAGTTGTATCTTGTCTATGATTTAATGGTTATATTTGATAAGGAGAAGCCAGACAGAGTTCATTTTAGGCGTTTCATGTGAGGACAATTCTTAGATGACGTATAGCGGGTTGGATCATTTGTTTCTTTCCATAATGAGCAAAACAGGGGAGTACAGTTTCTTTTACTCTCTTTTCTTTACCCCTTATTGTTTTACGGGTACTTTATGGAACTTTAGGACAAACTGTCATGATAAGTGTAGGGGGAAATAAAAGCCTTAGAAACTATTCTTTCATTTGTCTTTGATTTGTCCCTAAAATGATAAGTAATATATCGAAACATAGCGTAGAAGGTGACCCAAATTTAAATTTTTTATGGCACATACCGGTGAAACTAAGTACTAGTAGCATCTCATTGGATAGGGAATTATATGATTTGCACAAAAACCCTACCACTTAAAAAAATTCGCCCCTAGATCTTTAGGAATTCGGGTATCCATCTTTGATACCTAAGATAATTTATACCTTTAGCTTTCTCGAGTTAAGGAAAGAGTAATTGCATGTGTTGCGTTTATGGATGTGTTCGTGTACGTATGATTTTTTCGCCTTTTCTAGAGCATTGGTATCGGTTTTAAATTATATGAGAGTGTACTAGTAGTGTATTAAATTCTAAAACTTGGTTTACTGATGCATCCCGAGACCGCATATTGAGTATTAGGATTTGCTAAATGATAAGAGGCACTAGGATTAACCAATGTTTTAAACTTGTAATTGTTATTATGGTCACCTCGACTATATAACTATCCCACACCCTTGCCATGCACTCATTTTTAGTGCAGGAATTCCCTAGTACAACCCTTCAAGCCTTTCCTTTTTACGGTTCTTGTAATTTTCCGATGGACTTTGGATTGTTAATGAAGCGCATTGTAAACCCTTAAACCAATTGTTACACCCAAATAGCCTTAGCCTGCCTTGTATGTACTTGTTTTTAGTACATTATCCAATAACCCAAGTTAATTATTTAAGTACACGGTTGCTAAGTCTTTATCCTTGTAAATACAGTTTTGGGACGATTGGGATTCCTGATAGTATTTATTTTGTGGAAGAATGGGGAAGAAAAGTTAAGTCAATACCCCCATATGTTTGTTGGAAAATCTCCATGTTATTTCGATCCACCTCAATTCGGGTCATTAGATTAGTTCATGTATCAAGTATGTAAAAGCTCAAGTGTAGGGGTGTATCTATAAACCCCAAGTGATGTTATAAAAAAAGAAAAAAGAAAAAGAAAGAGTTTGATGTAAAGTTGTGTAGAGTTTGTATATCTTTGTCCAAGTGGTCGAGTCTTTGGCTTAGCAACCATATCAGCGTGTATTCTTATAAATGATTAACTCACCACTTCACCCCAAAAAGCCACTCCCTAAATATTTCCCGTTCGTTTCCGTTTCCATGTTTATCATATTACACCTACACCCCCAAACCCTTTAAAGACCTCTTTGATAGTAACTTTTAGTGCTCACGCTTAGCTGTGGGAGTTTGATATCCCTTTATTCAGAATGCCTTGGTAATTGTATGCTATGACAGGTAATGATGTCAAATTTTATATTTCCCATATTGTTATAATTCATTATACACCCAAGAGAAAGAGAGAATTCAAACACTTATTGTGAGGTGCTAGTGTATAATTTTTGTGCTTCTAGTTACGAGGTCTAATTGGTTGTGCCATGGATAGCTTTAAAGAGTAAATTAAATGTCCATGATATTGCTATTGTCTAGGTAGAAAAGCTCATTTGCTTGGGGACAAGCAAATCCCAAGTGTAGGGGTATTTGATGAGGTGTAATTTTATACACTTTTTCAGGGTCATTTAACCCCTATAATCATGCAAAAATGCTTAAAATATGTGCTTAATCGTTTCTTTTTGCATTTTTAGCACTTGGAAGACATTTGGAGGAAATACACGTGACTTGGGCTCTATTTTGGAAGAAATGGGTACAAGGTGATCTCAAACTTTACACAAAAGAAGGCTTGAGAAATTACTCACAGAAGGTGGAGACGGCATCAAGATTACTTGCGACGCCGTCTGGATTATTAAGCGACCGCGTCAGAAAAATTGTGACGGCGTCCGGATTGTAGCCGACATAAAGAAACCTTAAGAAGAATCGCGACGCAACGACATCACGATTAAATGTGACGCTGTCGCTGATCATTTTCTTATAAATACAAACTTGATTTTAGGGTTTTAAATAGCATATTAGGAGTGGATTTCTATAAAGAATGATTTGTAGCTGACTTTGGGAGTATTTTAAGGTTTCCCAACCCTTTTGTACCTTCCCCAATTGCTTGTTTCAATATAGTAAAGTTCTTTTAACCTTTAATCTTTCAGTATGTCTTATTGTTTGATTGGTTATTATGCTTTACTTATCTTTAACATGCTAGGCTAGATCTCATTAGTGTTTGCTTATGATTGCATGCGAATTGGTATGTAGATCCTAATAATATTTCTTCTTGATTGATGTGTGTGCATGTTTAGACTCTAGAACCCTAGTTACTTAAGTGTATCAAAGATCTGGAGCAGCAGGATTGTGTAGAAAGGATTCCAATGGTAATAGTCTTTATACTACCTTACCCATCTATGGATGATCCCTATTAAGTATTTTAATGCACGTCTATCTCCCTAAGGGCCTTGTAACAATCTTCATACTACCTTACTTGTGCGTTTCCTTGCAGGAATTACGTAGCGGCGATTTTGTGTAATTCGTCATGCTCTTGACAAATACTTAACATACTCTAACTGTGACAAGCCAAATTGGTTAGAAGAAGCATACTAAGGCTATGCATGATTAAGTAAACACTTCTCTTTTATCATACGAATTCTCCACATTAGATTAGTTTAATTATTAGATAATTAGTTTAAAACAACTTCAAACCTGAGATTTAAATTGCTTTCATAAATATTTAAATACCAAAATATTCTTCTTTCAACCTGTAGACCTTAGTTACATCTAGTTCGGACCTTCACTGTTATTCCCTAGAGCACGGATAATTAACCCGGTCTTACCTGTCGACGCTACACGGTTAGGTGAGTCTATGTCCTATGGAGTTGAGTAAAACTTAGTAATAGGTTTTTGCTGACCCCGCGCCAGGTCTAACGAAAGCGCGTATACAAAGTGTAGAGATTACAAGGGTTTTCTTATGGATTGGAGCACTTTGCAGGACCTTCATGGCTTCTTATATCGTCTGGGAATCGAACTTGATGGTTAAAAGCATACTAAAAACCGAGTTTAGGGTTTTCTATTTATAGATTCTGGAAAAAGGTCGATACGCCGTATTGAAAGAGTTCAATAACGGGGTATCGACCTTTTTCCAGAATCTATAATAGCAAAACCCTAAAACTCGGTTTTTAGTCGCTTTTAACCATCAAGATCGCTCCCAGGCCGATATAAGAGCCTGAAGGGTCCTGCAAAAGTGCTTCTATCTCCATAAGATAGAAAATACCCTTGTATATTCTACCTTTGTATGCGCGCTCGGTTAGCCTGGCGACGGGGGCGCCAAAAAATTTACTAAGTTTTTACAATCCATAGGCAGTGTACCTTAACCGTTGTTAGCGTCTTTAAGGCAAGACACGGGGATATTATTCGTTCTCTGGGGAATTAACATGTGAAGGTCCATACTAGATGTAACTAAGTTTACAGGTTTGAAAGAAGAATATTTTCGGTCATTTAAATATTTATGAAAGTCATATTAAATTCAGGCTTAAAGGGTTTGTTTTTAAACATAATTATCTAATAATTAAATTATCTAATGTAGAGAATTGTATGATGGAAAAGAGAAGTGTTTACTCTAATCATGCATGATCCTTAGTATGCTTCTTCTAACTCAATTGGCTTGTCACAGTTGAGATGTATGTGTAAGTATTTTCAAGAAGCATGACGAATTACACAAAAACGCCGTCTACGTAATACCTTGCTAGGGAAATACGTCACAGAGGTAAGCGTAGATATGAAGATGTTTACCAGGCCCTTAGGAGAGATAGACCGGACTTAAAATACTTAATAGGGATCATCCATAGATGGGTAAGGTAGTATAAAGACTATTACCGATGGAATCCTTTCTACACAATCATGTCGCTCCAGATCTTTGATACACTTAAGTAACTAGGGTTCTAGAGTCTAAACATGCACAAACATCAATCAAGAAGCAATATTATTAGGATCTACATACCAATTCACATGCAATCATAAGCAAACACTAATAGTGCGATCTAGGCCTAGATGTTAAAGATAAGTAAGATAATACCAATCAAAACACATTAAGACATCTAAAGATTAAAGGTTAAAAGAACTTTACTATATTGAAACAAGCAATTGGGGAAGGTACAAAAGGGTTGGGAAACCCTAAAATACTCCCAAAGTCAGCTACAAATCATTCTCTACCGAAAAAATACTCCTAATATGCTATATAAAACCTAAAATCAAGTTTGTATTTATAAGAAACGATTCAGCGAAAGCGTACATTTAATAGTCGATGTCGTTTCGCGTCGCGAATTTTTAGGTTTCTTTATGTCGGCTACAAATCCGGCGCACGTCACAATTGTTCTGACACGATCGCGCTTAAAATCCAGAACGCCGGTCGCTCTTCGTCGCAAGTAATCTTGATGCCGTCTCCACCATCTGTGATTTATTCTTCAAGCCTTATTTTGGTGTAAAGTCGTACTCTTGTCCCGTTTCTTCCAAAATATAGCCCAAGTCACATGTATTTCCTCTAAATGTCTTCCAAGTGCTAAAAATACAAAAAGAAACGATTAAGCATGTATTTTAAGCATTTTTGCATGATTATAGGGGTTAAATGACCCCGAAAAAATGTTAGAAAAATTACACCTGATCAAATACCCCTACACTTAGGATTTGCTTGTCCCTAAGTAAATGAGTTTTTCTACCTAGACAATAGCAATATCGAGGGTATTTAACTTACTCTTTAAAACTATCCATGGCACAACCAATTAGACCTCGTAACTAGAAGCACAGAAATTATACACTAGCACCTCACAATAAGTGTTTGGATTACTCTCTGTCTTCTTGGGTGTATAATGATTATAAACTAATAATAGGAAACTTAAAATTAAACATCATTACTGTGTCAAAGCATACAAAATTACATAGGCTTGATAAAGATCAACATCCACTGCTAAGCGTGGCACTAAAAGTTCATATCAAAGAGGTTTTAAGGGTTTGGGGGTGTAGGTGTATTTGATCAACATGGAAACGGAAACGAACGAGGAAAATATTTTAGGGAGTGGCTTTTTGGGGTGACCCGGGGTTGATCTGAAGTGTGTCGAGTTAATCATTTTATAAGAATACCACGCTGATATGGATGCTAGCCAAAGACTCGAACACTTGGGACAAGATATACAAAACTCTACACAACTTTACATTTCAAAAATCTTTCATTTTCTTTTTTTCTTTTTTTATAACATCAATGGGGTTTATAGATACCCCTACACTTGAGTTTTACCATAGCATGATTCATGATACTACTCTAATGATTCCGAATTGAGTGGATCGAAATATTATAGAGATTTTTCCAACAAAACATATGGGGGTATGACTTAACTTTCTTCCCCATTCTTCACATAAAATAAATACTATCAGGAATCCCAATCGTCCCATAATGTATTACACGGATAAGGGACTTAGCAACCGTTGTATGACTTAAATATATTAACTTGGGGTTATTGGAGTAATGTACTAAAGTAGTACAAGTACATACAAGCAGGCTAAGGCTATTTGGGTGTAACAATTGGTTTAAGGGTTTACAATGCGTTCATTTAACCATCCAAAGGTCCATGGAATTTACAAGAATCCGTAAAAAGGAAAGGCTTGAGGGTATTTAATAGGGAATTCCTGCACTAAAAATTGAGTGATGGCAAAGGGTGTGGGGATAGTTAATAGTCGAGGTGACCCATAATAACAATTACTAAGTTTAAATCATTGGGTTAATCCTCAGTGTCCTCTTATCATTTAGCAAATCCTAATCTCACATATGCGGTCTAGAGGATGCATCAGGTAATGCAAGTTTTTCGAATTTTAATTACACTATAGAACACTCTTATGATAATTTAAAACCGATTACCATTGTCTAGAAAGGCGAAGAAAAAAATCTATCGTACATGAACACATCCATAAACGCAACACATTGCATTAATCTTCCTTATAACTCGAGAAAGGCTAAGTATAAATTATCTTAGGTATCCAAAGATGGATACCAGATAAATTCCTAACAGTTTAGGGCGAAATTTTTTTTAAGTGTAGGGTTTTTGTGCAAATCAATTATTCCTATCCAAGCAGTGTACTAGTATTTAGTTTCAACGGTACTGTACGCATAAAAATTTTTTAAATTTGGGGTCACCTTCTACGCTATGTTGAGATAATACTTTACACATCATTTTCGGGCAAGCAAAGACAAATGAAAGAATAGTTTCTAAGGCTTTTATTTCCCCCTACACTTATCATGAACATTGTCCCTAATGTTCCATAAAGTACCCGTAAACGAATAAAGGGGAAAGAAAAGAGAGTAAAAGAAACTAGTACTCCCCTGGTTTTGCTCAATGATGGAGAAGAAACAAATGATCCCGGCTATATCGTCATCTAAGAATTGTCCACATGAAACTCCTAAGAACTTCTGGGCTTCTCCTTATCAAATATAACATGTAAATCAAAGACAAGATACAACTATACCTAGCGTAAAATCGGCGGAATGATTAATAGTTAATACAACTATATGATTTAGTGTTTTGATTCTACGAAAACAAATAAAGGATAGGATGAATGTGTTAATGTAATTGTGGTTTTCTGCAGGTTCTAAGCAAATTACAAATTCCGAAAATTATACAAAATTTTCAAAATATAGAAAAAATTACGGATTTTACTGTAGCAGGGTGGCGATGCCATCAGGAAAAATCCTGACGCCGTCTCCACATGCTATAAAGAATTTTTTTTCTTTTCTTGAAAATTTTCTGCACGCAAGTCCCATTAGTATTTCTAGCAAAATTTACTCCAAAAAACACATAATTTAATTAAACACAAATCATAAAGACTCAACAAACAATCACACAAGACGCGATAATTAAATTATATTTTTAACTTGTTTGAAATTGTTCTATAAACGGATATTTCACCTTTAACTTATTATGCAAAAATACCTTGATTGGACTTATAGACGAGGATAAAATCAAACAACAGCTATGATTACAAAATTATTTAGTTCCTCAAACTATTAAACTAACACCAATAAAGAATTAATAAGTGACGATGACATACCTAAATTCAAGAAATTTAAAACAGATTGGGTTGCCTCTTCTAATAAGCGCTTTTGGTTTATTATTAGAGAGTCTTTTAGCTAGACTGAAGTATTATTCCTACGAATGATGGACAATAATCCAGTTTGAGGACTAATCATCTTAGGATTCAATTTTGGGGCTATTTTCCTAGGTGTTAGGATTGACTGGACTGCCTATTAAATTTTCTCCATCGGGGGTCAATTATCAATTAATTGCCCATGGCACCATCTCCCTTCTTTGGTGTGCTATCCCTATCCATCTTATTGTCTATTTACCTCTTCCGCTTCCCACATGTTTCTTTTCATAGTTATCAGGATATGGTCCCTAGGAATTCTACCATTTTCCTAAACACTAAGATATCCTTAAAAGGGTTAATCTCGGAATCTCTAGCCAATTTCCTACTCCGGGTAAATGGTTATCTGAAAGTCTCTTTTTGAAAGTAAGCGGCGGTGGGGACTATATCAATATACTAGTTCTTGGTTTATAAGATTCGCGCTTACCTATAGTGGTTCAATAAGGCCCATTTTCCTCTCCAAAGTATATTTCTCTAACACTAAATATTGATCTAGTAAGTCATTTTCCTATCGCTATTTTGGCTTTCTTACAATCTATTACGGCATTAGCGGTTGCTAAAAATCCTTTTCCTGCTAATAAGGGGCAAGTAGGTTCTCTTTCCAGGTCTACTACGTAAAAATCCTCAAAAAGTTTTAACTTCCCTACATTAACCTCTACATTTTTCATGCTTCTTATGGGCTACGACTTAGTACCAATGCCAGTAATCCTTGGAGGAACATCATTCCGCCTCTTCTAACTATCCTACATTAAGCTTTTTCAAAGAGATTCAATGGTTTAAATTTCATACTTGGACCTAAATCGG
The DNA here is from genome assembly GCA_026074375.1 of Tanacetum coccineum. Taxonomy (NCBI): domain Eukaryota; kingdom Viridiplantae; phylum Streptophyta; class Magnoliopsida; order Asterales; family Asteraceae; genus Tanacetum; species Tanacetum coccineum. The sequence goes on from BQNB010030964.1 coordinate 47,964, forward strand.
GACTCAGGTATTCAAAAGGCTTAGTGTCCCATAGTCTACAAAGGTAACATGATAATATATGTATTCTTTATTTTTTTCTAGGCGAACTATACTTTGAATGAATTCGAACCTGTTTTTGCCTAGTTCCAAACTTACTATATATTTATCTAACAAGGCGTCATAGATTAAAACATGAGCTAGAACTTCAAGAACTGGTAAGTTAAGATGCAAATCCGCAAATTCATCTTTGAGAGATTCTTCGGGTTCTTTTGGTTTTGGTGTTTCAATCTCATTGACCGTTAAAGTGTGACTTGTAGAGTTTTTTAAATGTTGGTAGTAGATTTGAAACACGTTTGGATAGCATTGACCAATTTGAAAATTTTAGAGCGACTTTGAAGGGAATCCCCCCCCTCGGTTGGGTAAGAACGTAAAGACGCGGTTGAATTAGGGACAACTCTCCGGTTCTTTACCTGCGCTCGGGAGTGCTTCCAACTTTAAATAGGTCAATTAAATCCTTTCATACAGAGTGTCTATTTGTTGGTAATCTCACTTTGATGTTGTTTGAAATAAGCTTCAAACCAAGTTATCTTAGCGTCTTGAGATGCCATGAAGTTAGACACCAATCCTTCAAGACTTGTTTGATTAAAATTTTGAGGATTGTTATTGAAGGATCGGGATGGGAATGAAGTTTGATCTGAAAATGATTAGGTGGATTTGAAAAATTGTTTCGAGAATTTTGAGGTTGCCTCCACCTAAGGTTTGGGTGACTTTTCCGTGACGGATTATAGGTGTCACAAAGGTTATTTTGCTCGGGCTTAAAAGTGTACCACTTACCTCCCGCTTCGTCGGTACGCCCGAGGATGCATTTCCAAATAAAAGCTTCTAGAGACTCGATTTTACATACAATATTGCGTTTCGTGAGGACCCACCTACAAATCTCGCTTGAAGATGTGGGAGTGTTCACTTGAAATGGGTTGGTAGGAGCAAGGTGAGCCTTTTCATCAGCGTTTGGACTGATTTTGAGCTTGATGAGACGTCGGTTGGATGTATTCGGGACATCTTGGGGCACAAGGATTGCTTGGGCTGGTTTAGCGAAAGTCTTGGATCATTCCAACTTTCATTGTCATAGAGGACGAGGTCCTCTAATAATGCCCAAGATTCTTTGTCGTTGGATACGTAACTTACCACCAGAGGGCTTGGTCGATGGTTCATCTTACGATGGGATTGACATGGTCATAAAATATTTGGATTTGGAGCCAAATATCGATATCATGATGAGGGACTTTTTAGAGTAAGTCCTTGAAACGAGTACATGCTTCGGAGAGAGATTCACCTTGGTGTTGTTGGAACATCAAGATGTCATTGCAAAGTTTAGAAGTCCTTCTCGATGGAAAGAATTGAGCAAGGAAACGATTAGTGAGATCCTCCCAAGTGGAGATGGATCCCGCAGGGAGACGCTCAAGCCAATTGCTAGCTTCATCTCGAAAGGAAAATTAAAATAAACGCAGGCGCATCCTTTCCCTATTATTACCATTAAGGTCAAGTTGAGTCACAAAATGTTTCATTGTAGATCCATAAAGTGCTGATTTGGTATCCTTCCAGACTGGAAGTCTGTGGAATAGCCATCATTTCTGCACCAACCCGGACAGTGTCAAATCAAAGAGGCGCCGCATTGTTCCCATCGGGGATCTTAATGGTATTTCGAAACGTACAAGTAAGGTAGTATGAAGATTGTTACAAAGCCCCTAGGGGGATAGACGCACATTAAAATACTTAAAGGGGATCATCCATAGATGGGTAAGGTAGTCTGAAGACAATTACCAATGGAATCTAGTTATAACAATCCTTGCGCTGTAGATCTTCGATACACTGGTGTAAATAGGGTTCTAAAGTTTTAAAATGCACTCACATCAATCAGAACAATATTCTTTAGGATCACATACCCAATGCAACACGCCATCATAAGCAAACACTAATGAGATCTGCCTAGCATGTTAAGTACGTTAGACAATAACAATCAAACGATAAGACATATTGAAACATTAAAGGATAAAAGAACTTCACTATATTGAAACAAGCGATTGGGGAAGGTACAAAAGGGTTGGGAATCCTTAAAATACTCCTAAAGTCAGCTACAAATCGCTCTCTACCGAACTCCACTCCTAATATGCTATATAAAAACCTAAAATCGAGTTTGTATTTATAAGACTATGATCCGCGACGGCGTCGCAATTAATCATGAAACCGTCGCACCACGAATCTTCTTAGGGTTTCTTTATGTCGGCTATAGTCCAGACGCCATCACAATTTTTCTGACGCGGTCGCTTAATAATCCAGACGGCGTCTCAAGTATTCCTAACGCCGTCTCCACCTTCTATGAGTAATTCTTCAAGCCTTCTTTTGTTTAAAGTTGTACTCTTGTCCTGTTTCTTCAAAAATTAGCCTAAGTCACGCTATTTATCCTCCATAATGTATTCAAAGTGCTTAAGAAAATGCAATAAAGAAACGATTTAAAAACATATTTTAGTATTTTTGCATGATTATAGGGTTAAATGACACGAAAAAAAGTGTATATTCCTTACACCTTTCATCATAGCTTATGGTTTAATCATTCATCTATGAATTTGTGTATTGTTACATTGACTATCGGCTAATACCCTTAGGTATTAGCCATGTTCGTGATAATATAATGTTTTGATTATGTTTATATCAATTATTTACTTATTGGTTGAGTGTTGATTATGTTTATCACTTCATACTCGTGTATGTGCTTAAGTATGTGTTTAAACTTTCGTTCAACTAGATCTAGGAATACAAATATCACATTAGCTAGAGTCTGGGATAGACCTAACTGTACAACCGTTTATATATCTATGTAATTGAGATCACAAATATTGCTTGTCTTTGCCTTTGGTTTAGTTGAATAGGTATAGAACTAGCAGTGACCCTAGGGATTACAAATAACGTTCTGATTCTCTGGTGACGATTTAAGACAATGGTAACTACTAGAATATACAATGCCGATTAAGTTTAAATCTTACTAAAAGCCTTCGATGCAGCTAGGTTTCAAATAATGATCACCATTATGTTTTAGATAGATATATTTGGACTGTCAATGGCTTTATACGGGGTTTAGGTTAATTGTGACTCAGATTAATGGGAATACAACTAGAGTTTAGGGAGAAGACCCGCCTAAGCTTAAGAATGATATATCACCAACAAAGTAAAACAAATCATTGCACTTATAAACAATTCATGCATTTTATTAGATTAAATATGGTTAATACATTTTCCTTACATTAGGCTTGACTCACTTCTTTATCTTTTGTTAATCAACTTTGTGTGTGTTAATTGTCATCATTTAGGCTAGATAAACCCAACTCGTGCCAGTCTCTCAGGCTGTAAATCCACCATTTGCGTTAGTTTGGTTTAGATAGATTTAAGTAGAATAAAATAGGATAAATTAGGAACTAACTTAGATGACTAAAATACTGTAGACTTATAGATATTAAACACTTCGTCTTAGTGATCGACACCTGCTTACTAACTAACCTACAACTGATCAAGTACACTGCTCGTTAGTGTTTGTTAATAGGTAAAGTCGGCAATATATAAATAGTATAACTTGATAACAAAATTACCTACACACGACGACACATCAAGTTTTTTGGCGCTGCTATCGGGGAGTAAGTTTGTTTAATTCTTGTTTATTGGTATTTTTAGTTTAGTGTAATTTAGTTTGCAATTCTTTATTAGTGTATTAGGATTAGCATGCATTGTATATTTCTGCATATTTGTGTGTTTGTTTGTTTTTCTGCATTGTTAAAATCTTGCTGAGTTGAATACTCAACACGACATATTCATACTTTCGAATACGGCGTATAAATTTTTTCAAAACCAATACAGAGTATTTGACATCAAGCCTCAATACGACGTATTCAATCTTCTGAATACGGTGTATTAGTCTATTTGACTTTTTTCTCTCTCCGTAGTTAATTTATTATAGGAAATGGAGGACCGGGATATGACTTTGGAAGAATATGTTCAATATGAAACGGAGAAAGCTCTTAGAAATGGTAAAGTATATAACTTGGAAACTACTACGTATGGTAAGATCAAGTATGTTGAAGACATTGACGATCTTAGATTTTTTGAAACAGAATTCCCAGCTATAGTTTATGAAGATGCATTAAGCTTAGAATCAGGTTTCTCATATGAACCCACGGTAAGTTCTCACTTTGAGAGTTACTTTGAAAAATGAACAACATCTGTTGTCTGAAATGATGATGGAGGGAATACAATGTTAACATCATAAATGTTCTTATTTCCTTTTTAACCTATATCCTTCGTCAGGTGATTCAATATTGTATATGAATCATGATGATGAAAAATGGATATCAAGTAGTGTCTTCGGGGGATTTACTCTATCGAAACCATGACTTCTATGAAAATAGTATTAGATGTTGGTGTGACAACCGAGATTTGAGCAGGTTAGTTTATACCATTATATATGGCTAAGAGTTCATTTTATGTGTTTAAGTGTGTGCTATGTGATTTTATGTGTGCTAAGTGAGTTAAGTATGTGCATGATATCATTTTGAGGTGTTTGGTCATTTCATTTTTAGTATGTTTGTGTTAGATTATGAGTTGGGAACATTGATAGATCACTTAGAATCCATCATAGTTAAGGGTACACCTTATTGGGGTGTTGACCAAAGTGATGTTAATATCCATACGTTTTGTTGTTTACATCTTTGTGAAGTTTCTTGGAACCTTTTTAGATTAAGCTAAGCTAAGGTAAGTTTCATAGTCCCATTTTTACTTCGTTTTAAACTTGGGATGGAAACGATGCTAGTATGGAAATGTTTTTATTACTGTGATAATGTGTTTAAAGTGATGCATGGACTCTATGTGGCTATTATGTGTTATGTGCTACATGTGTGTGATGTGATACGCTCCATGGCTTAGTGATCATTTGAGATGTGTGGTTGATGTGATATGCTCCAAGGCGCTCCATGGCTTAGTGATCAATTGGAGTGGGTTTTGTGGTATGCTCCATGGCTTAGTGATCAATTGGAGTAGTTCTGCGATAGAGACGTCTCGTAATCGTGTGAATGGTATTGTTTTGGATTGGATTTGATTTGGTTTGTATGATAGCTTATATGGTAGTCCATTTATTGTCATGCAGTGTTTTTATTTATCACAGTAATGATTTAATTGGATTTATATCGTGTCTTAAACCTATGACTCTCACCAACTTTATGTTGACGTTTTTGAGCATCATTTTCAGGTATTCAGTTTGAGACTAATGATGCTAGGAGAAGTGGATAGAGAGACCTTAGGATTGGCTTATGAAGTTCTTCTTATTTGTTCTTTCGATTTAGACTTATGTTCTGCTGGATAATTTAAGTTTGGGATTGATTTACTTTTATGTTGGTTTATGCTTTTGCGTGTATGACATTACTTAATAATGCAAGACTCCTTTATCTTGTGTTGGGTATTGTTATGACACATAGTGTCCCATGTAGTTATTTTCTTTTCCTTTTAGTATCTCTATAGTAGACACCATTGTGTTGTAACGATATCCATGAAGTTGCACCTCGTGCTTCCGCCTTGGCGGGGTGTGACAGTTATTCTTCTTGAATGTTTGACCAGGTCCTGTACCTCTTAAGATTGCTAGAAAATCCAAGAAAGCTTCTCCATCTAAGAAAGACAGTGATCTAGTCCCTATAGATGAAGAACCTGTCAAGAAAGGCAAACGAGTTAAGAGACCTGCCAAGAAGTTTACAACTAACCAGCAACAGGTGTCGTCATCAGAGAAGATCCTGTGGAAACAAAGTCTAAAAGTAAGAAAAAGGAAAAGGTGGATGTTACTCGTGGGAAAGGAATTGAATTGCTATCTGATGTAGCTTTGACAGAAGAAGCTCAGGTGAAAGAAGTAAGAAAAAAGAGCTTAAAGGAATTTCACAAGACACATCCTAGTTGTAACGCCCCTCTCCGAGAAGGAGGCCGAAACATCATAATCATGGTGTCATATCAAAGCACAATAAAGGCATACAAACCTACAAGCGGGAAACCAGAATCAAACATCGGTCCCCTTCATAAAATGACTGTACATAAATGAAAAGAAAGTAATCTAAAGGTAGCTCTCATCCTAAGCTTAACTCTTTTGCCCAAATCCCATCGCCATGTACCTGCCGTAAGAAACATGAAAAGAAATACGGCTGAGCATAATTGCTCAGTGAACGGATAAAATGATACAGTAAGATAGGTATAAATCATGAATAAATAAACATGAAGCAGCGGAATATGAATCGTCAGTGTCATGAGAGAATCTGTAAGATAAGTCATGAGAGAAAAGTAACATAGGAAAACATAATTAACATGGGTACAAGATGTCGTATGATATCATATGTGTTGTGGAGAAATTGAAGGGTACATCATGGGGAAA
>BQNB010030965.1:0-54393 GCA_026074375.1 Tanacetum coccineum
TATATTTCTCTTAATAAAAAGTATCGATTAAACCCGTGTCGATCGAGTCGCCCTCGGACTCTACATATGCTCAACTTGCTAAATGGAACCATACTATATACTATCTGATGATGTTGTTATTTGTTAAAGTTTACTTTTATGAAAAAAGAGTGGTGATATTGTTGGTCCAACATATTTGAAACAAACAAATCACAAAACTGTCTTTGACCAAACAAAAGGTAAAAGGAAAAGGTTTAGCAAGTGACTTCTCTTCCTACCCAACTTCCAACACCTTTACCCAATTCCAAAGTTCTTTCTTTTTTATGCTAAAATGGATATAATCATAATTGTGTTTTCATGTACAGAAGAAACTCTATAAAATAATACACTTGGGACCACCAAAATTTATTAATTAAAAGAGTTATTAATTAATCGATAAATTAATAATTATTAATTTATATATTAATTAATATTTTATTAATTTATAGTATACAAATACAATTGCGAACTGCTTTCGTCATTGTAAACTTCGATCAACAGATAACATGACTTTTGAGAACTCAGATGAAGGTGGTGAAAGCACTCAAGAACTCCAGAATTTGATCAAAGAGTTGGGTTATCGCAATGCAATGGATGTCGAAGATGTTCTGACTCACCCAGAAGAAAATGTAGTTGCACAGTTGTTGACTGATGAAGAAATTATTGAAAGCGTTATTGGAATTAATAAAGATGATATCGATGAAGAAGATGATGAAAGTTCTACAATGGAACCCCCTTCGCGAAACGAAGCTATTAAAGCGGCAATCACATTGAACAATTTCTTGTTGAGCTATGAGAAAACAACACCAGAAGTTCTTACCATGCTAAGGAAAATTAGAGACGAGATTCAAGGGGAAATTGATTTCAACAAAAAACAAAAGACAATTGAGTCATTTTTCAAGAAACCTTCATAAATCATTCATGTAATATGCTATATATAAGGAATTATTAATTTATATTTTATATGGGGTCTAAAGAAATTATCAAAAATGTATTATCTTATAATTTTAGCGAATTATTAATTTAGCACCCTATCCCCGAGTCGGGATCGGCAAAAAATATTATCTTAGAGAGTTTATTAAATAATCGAGTATTAATTTATCGAGTTTCTACTGTATTATGGTTTTATATTATGTTTGAATTGGTATTAGTTTGACTATACTCACGTTGAGATAGTGTGTGAAGTGGGTTGTACCTATTCTTTAGGTAGTAGTTGCTAGTTTCTTGCTTAACAGTTGTTTTCTATAAAGGCTATATATATGCCTTCTTTTCCATATATAAAAGTAGTGATTTTACTTTCATATCAGTGGTAAGGGTATGCTGCCTCGGTGTTTATGCCTTTATTTTTTATTATATAGTCAAATCCATTCACCGGGAACCCACCTTCACACCCTTTGTCTTCACTGTTCTTGTCACAATCCATCAACTCTTGCACCGAGAGTGAATTTAGTTTCCCAGTCGCGATTTTAATAATCCCTTCGGTAGCAGCGATTGTCGAAAACGCCCAGCAGATTCCTATGGAACCACTGATGATGGTATGAAGTACTGGCTTGTGAAGAACTCATGGGGTACGACTTTGGGCGAAGAGGGATACATCAGGATGCAGAGAGACATCGAAGCTAAGGAAGGGATGTCTGGAATTGCTATGATGGCTTCATATCCAACTAACTGCCTTAAATTATCTACAATATCGGAATCCCTTATCTTCTTGTCCATATGCTTCCCAGCTGTCTCATGAAATTTAGAAAATATGCATCATTTGTATGTAATAGTGGTAGAAATATATACTAAATATGGGAAATTATAATGGAAACAGAACTCGATAAACTTTAATGAAACAATCAGCAAACGTCAAAAACATATATGTCACCGGAACATCAGTTGAATTAAACTGTGTACTCTACGTAAATACTTTTGTTCAAATCTGGGTCCTTATTTGAAAATATATCTTCTAAGATGAATGCATTTCTTCCAACTCTAGAACTCATGACATCTGGATGATGGTTTTATAGCATATTAGAAAAGAAAATTGTCATTTGCAACGATATGTTCCAGTCGTGGTACTGTTTTTGCAGATTGAGGAATCACCATAGAGTATATTCCGTATAGAATAATCATCGAAACAACACTGTCACAAAAATTATGAGTTACTAAATATGGCCAAAGCAGAACTGAAGCTCAACTATAGGCCAATGTCCTTTACGTCTACGTTCACACACAGTTTATCAAAAGTATTATGATTCTACTATCTTTAACTGAAACAGTTAACCACAATTTGTAATAGAGGCCCCTAATTAACCATTTAACAAACTGGTTTATCCTATTAAATTCCACAGGTTATTATTTACTGATGTTCTTTTGTGCACATTGTGGGTTTATCCTTCGAAAGACCGTTTATTAACTAACGGGTCTATTCTTCGAAACACATGCTAAACGGTGATTCTATTGCAAATACCCTATTAGACTTTATAAACCCTGGACTTTATATTTTTGAAAAAGTAACAAATACGTTGTTATTTGTATGTACAATTATAATCATGTATATATGCACGGGATAAAAAATACACAATGAAAGGCTCGAGTTTACTTTGATATGTAAATCTACACACGGTGCATTATATATATAAACACTCATGTTATTCATCTTTATAAGGTTTTTTAATTATGAATTAACCAGAAGATGTATTTTAATAACAACTCATGTTATTCATTTTTGGATAAGCTTAACAAAATATAAACAGGGGTATTGAGATAAATTCTTATTCAAACTTTTATACAAAATTCGAAATTTTTTATTTCTTAAAATTTTTTATCTTTTAACTTTAGAAGAAGTTCATTACTGTTTATTATACACAACATATTGTTTCCAAATAAATTTAAAACATACATCATGGCTATTTAAACCAATTCAAATTCTTCGTTCACACAAAAGTAATAAAAAAAAAAGTTAATCGATATTAATATATGAACGAAAAAATGGAAAACTCGTGCATAAGTTTTTTAGTTGCAACTTATATCAAAATTAAAAACATTAACACTCGGACATTATATTTATATTTCAATATATTATCTACAATTATAAAATCAATCATGTTGCGTGCTGTATACTTATAATTACTATTACAATTAAAAATTATTATGAAATCACATATATGCAAATGTTAAAAATAAAAAACATTGTTCATAAATTATAAGTTTGCTGTCAAGATGTATGGTTTTTGGATATAAATAAATCAAAGGCAATTAATATCCATATTGTAAATAATTCGGTTTTTGTGGTTTTGGTTTGTTTTTCACTTATGTGGTTATTCGAAATCAAAAAAAGTTTTAGTTTTGGTCTAAAAGAGCATAGTTTCGTTTTCATTTTTTTTTCAGTCCAATTTTTGTAACCCCGTTTAGTTGACTATTTTGAAACCGTTAATTCAATGAGCGTATTTTCGTCTTTGATACAACATAAAAAATTAAAAAAACACACCAAAATGCGTACAAATGGGTCCCACAAACTAAAATTCTTTTATTTTTATTAAATATAAACTTACACTCTCTTTTTTCATTATATTATTTTATACTTTTTCTTTTTATCATAAACACAAATACATCACTTTTTCTTTCATTTTTCACTTTAAATGAACACCAGTAATAAACACCACTTGCCATCATCTCCATTATAGATCCTTATAACCCACCACCCACAACCACTGCAGTAACTAACCACCACCAACCGCGGCAACGAATCACTACCAATCAGAGAAACCAACCACCGCAACAACCGCCACAAATCTATTTATGAACACCACCACAGATGATGTGGTTAATATAAGTAAAACTACACCATGAGTTAGTCGGCGGTCACTATTGTTATCAAAGTTGAAAAACAGGTTTACTAAGAATAAGGATGGTGGTAAATTATTTATGTGACCAGATTTGGCTGGTCAACACCGGATCTGGCTGGTCAACGACGGGGTTGCTTATGTTGTTTCCCGACGAGGATGGTTGTTAGGTGGTAGTGGTTGGCCGCCGGTTTATGTGGTGGTTAAAAATCTATCCAGATATAGAGGTGGTGGCGATGTCATGCCAGTGGTGACTGTTTGATGAGGATGTGTAGAAGTGGTTTTATAAGTTGTAGAGATTTACGTAGGATTTTTTGTTAGGTTTTTGTGGGTTTTTCAATCAAGATCTTGTACTACATTTTTGTGGATTGGGTGTCAATGGTTGAAAAGTAAGAGTTTACTGAGTGTCTTTGTGATATTCGATTATAACAAAAGAAGAAAGAAATTATTTTGATGGGTTCTGTTTTGACCCAATGATCGGCCTTTAATATACTGGGATTAACTGAATCGAATATTTGACTCCAAAAAAGTCAAACAAAAGAAAAAACTAAAAACCAGGTGACGTCTAATTCGATTTATTGTAGCTAAAGAAAAAACTCATCTATAGATGATTTTCAGCTCATAAACCCAATAATAATATTAATTTTCAGGTACTCATAATTCTTTATACTTGAGTTTTAATTAAAACCCGATTTGTAATAGTTTATAACTGATCTTCATCTTTGTTAGGAATTTATGATTTTATTTTATAGTTAGATGAATAATTGTGAACATACTAGCTTATGTTGATTATATTATGTACATGTACATTGTTGTTAGCTCTAGTGTTTAAATTGTTTGGTCTGTCGTTGTGTTCTTTTAAGGATATAATTTCAAAGTATGGCTGGAAGCGAGAACGGGCCTGTTCTGCAATTTGCGCCTTTTCAGAGTTCTGTTGATGAGGGTTTTTGGCATGGATTGTCTTCGTTGAAGCTTAATAAGCTCAAAACTGACGAATCGCCGGTTTCTATAACGGGTTTGTTTCTATTACTTCTATGCTTTACGCATCGGTGTCTTTGGCTAATTTTGTTATGTTAATGCTGATGAAGTAGTTAGTCAAGATGCTACGTAGTAACTATTAACTTAATGGATGAGAAACTGTTACAACCCGTCCCACGTCATTGAGGCACCAATGGCGTGACACTATCTGTGGCGGTGTGATCAGTCCACGGCGTTCCCTTTCGTTTCGTGTGCTCTATTATGCACTTGGCCATATATGATTTGATTTATAGGGAGCGTATGGATGCATCCTAGGTATTTTTGTTCAGTTTAGTTTATGTGCATGGCTTAGTGTGGTGCCAACACCTCATTGCACATTTCGTTTCGGTACATGTGGAGATTGCAACTCCCTTGTACAACTTACTATGTGATATATGATTATTTAGTCTAAGCGTGTGGCATGCTTTAGACTTTCGTTTCGAGCTCGTGGGGCATTTCTATATGTTTTGTTTGGCTACTTATTCGTTCAGTTCTAATGATGTATGAAATCTGTGATTCTATTTCGCTTACTATATATGTTTGATCTATGTGTTTCGTTTATATCTGTTCACACTGAGCTTTAGCTCAGCCGCATTTCTTTTTCTCCGCGGCAGGTAATAAGAGGGAAGCTGGGTTATGAGTGAAGAGTGCTTAGGAGCTCTTAGTGGACTGAATTGATGATAGCTTTTCCATTTTCTTTTATAGTCGTTTAGACATTGAATTTAAATTTGTCTTTCGCTTAGACTTCGAAGATTGGATTTATTTTCGTTTGGAAGTCATGATGTATTTAACAATTTATTTCCTTAACTTTCTTGGTGTACATTGTTGAACCATTTTATGAATAAAGTCTTCCGCTTGCGTTTGTTTTGATGCCATAAGTGTGACATTTGACCCATTCTCGGGTGGGGTGTTACAGTTTCGTTACTTTTAAACATATAGATGGTGCTGTTAAGGCTTTGGTTGAACCTAGTAAGAAAATTGATGGTAGGATCACTGTCGCCCAGTTGGCGTCTGCTAAGGATAGTACGGCGAGTAATGTGGATGGTAGGAAGGTTTATGTAGGGAATGTGCCTTGGGAAGTTGGGAGTGAGAGGTTGTTGGAGTGTTTTGCCGCGTTTGGGGAGATTGAGGAGGGGCCGTTGGGGTTTGATAAGCAGTCTGGGAGGGCTAAAGGGTTTGCGTTTTTTGTTTATAAGAGTGAGGAGGGGGCCAGGAGGGCGGTGGTTGATTCGGTTAAGAGTATTGATGGGCATCAGGTTATGTGTAAGATGGCGGTGGATGGGAAGAAGGAAAGAGCGGGTGGTGGGATGATGTCGCCGCGTGGTCCAGTGCCGGGGATTGTGAATACAGGTAGATTCTTGACTCTATGTTTATTCAATAGTGGCTATGTTTGATGTTTGTTTTATAACGAGTTGGAATTTAACCCGCGCGTTGCGGCGGGGGGCGAATAAAAAAAACTTGAGGGGCCTTTTTTTTTAAATTTATGTGGAAAAGTCATAAACAGTTAAAAGTTGATGGTCCGTTTTGTAATTTTTTTTTTACCTTGGGCTGGATTTTGGGCTAATTTTTTATGCCGGCACTGTAGCACTGTAGCAAGTACTACCCGCGCGTTGCTGCGGGCGTTATTTTTTCGCGCGTTATTGCGGGGCATTTTTTTTTGTTCGTGTTAATTTCTTTGGTCTCATGTTTAATAGTTTGTTTTTTTCTCATATTAAATGACAATTTGTTTTATCAATAAAGGGGATATATATATATTTTTTTTGCCCAGACCGATAGAAAGTCGTAAACGTAATTTTTTTTTCTTCTTATTTTTGACGAAAGAAGAGGGGAGTATAAATTTTTTTTTTCCGGCCGATGAACAGTGACCACCGATATATATAAAAAAAAAAAAATTTGGGCCAAATTTTGGGCTAGTTTTTGGCCCGGTACTGTAGCGGCCGCGAGTGTACATCGAATACACGAGTGTCTAGCTGCGTACCGAGTCTGCCACCACTCGATCGCGCCACTTATGAGAATTGTTATATAGGGTATAGCGTTTGATAGCATAGTTTGTAGCGGTAATTATAAAGAGTAAAGATAGTTAAGCTAAACGCTTCTTTATTAGCGTTTCATATTACCGAGTTGGAAGGGGCTATAATCCCAAAAGTGATTGTCTTTACCCTGTTTTGATTCCAAGTGGTATGAATCCTTTGGCGGGTTAAACCTCGGTTAGCGGCCTAAAGGTCGGTAAACCATTTTTACAAAAACAAAAATGGAATGTTTAAACAAAATCCAAAAGCTAAACGAAGCATTATATTCTAAATGCTAAATGCTCCAAAAAGCTCGTGGCCAGACACAACCAGTGTATATTTGTTTACTGCTAATTGAATGTACTTATCAGATCTGATTGTATTATATAATGTTATGATGGATTACAGGTGGGAGAACATCATATAGTGGTTATCCAGGTGGGCCTTCTTTGCTACCTCATCAAAATCCGCCACCTTCAGGAACTGGTAGTGGTCCAGGCTATGTAAACCAGTTTGCCACCTCAGGAACTGTAGTGGTCTCAGGCATGTAAACCAGGGGCCCCCTTCCACACAGTAGTACTAGAGGGTATCCAGCTGGTCCTGGATACAACAATGTGTATGCAGTGCGGTGGCTGCTGCTACGCCGGAGTATACCTGGCAAATAGTTTATAGGCCTCCTTATAACAGATTGCCACCAATTCAGGGGGGATTTGCTGAGAGTGGAAACTATGGTCCATCTTCAGGCTACCCAACACAACCTAACATGCCACCGGCTAGTCCAAGAGGTCCTCATGGTGGGATGTATCAGGGTGGGCATCCATATTATTGAGGCATTACGCGTTTTCTGACTACATCTATATATTCATGTATCAGGGTGGGCCTCAAAAAACATGAATATAACATAAGTCATAGCCCCACGATATCAACACTTTAGCCTATAGTTTTCGGCGATGTGGGGCAAAGCTGCAATTAGTGTCTATTTGTGTGTTTAAGTGGGGTCCAGATTTCTGGAGTACAGGTAAAATGTAGTTCAGTGTTATGCTGACGTGGCAACACCTACAATAAGTTTTTACTAATCTAATGCTCAGTGAAAAACCATATCCGAAAAATACCCCCAATTCAACATTATCTCCAAAGTAGTTACTACCCTTGTTCTAGATTCTTGTAAATCACAAATCCTAAAAAGGGTTTCATCCAATAAACAAATTTTACAAGTCTTTAAACATCATTTCACAAAGCGATAATAAAAATGTGAACTTTAGGTTACTCTCCACTTTTTCAATCTTGAAGGTAAGTGGTAGCTATAATGATCAAGTAGCTTAAATTTTTGTTTGACATAAATAATTGGCTAACTAAACCAAACATATAAAAAAAAAATTGGCGCCAGGTTCAATTTGGAGAAATCAGGATTTTTGGCAAAAATTTAAGGATAATAAAAAAAACAAGTTACTTGACCATTTCCGTTGTTCTGCTACCTTTTTTTTTCATCCAAACACAAAACTATCAAATTTTGACATTTGGAGTGTATTTTTGTTCATGTACAATACCATTTTACCCTTCGATGTGAAACTGGTGGTATTAAGGTTAGAATGATGTCCGCAAAAATCACAAAAGCAAAATTTGAACGGTGTGTTTTAAACTTTTAATAGCAAAGAAAAAGAGGCTACATAAAACAAAAAATTACAAGTTACATACATTTTTCTGTTATTATCGCCAAAAAATTTACACTACGATGCGGCAAAGAATCCATGTTGTGACAAGAAACCTCCTTGGTTCCGCCCCAGCTTGAGTGTTAAAAGAGAATATAAATCAGATTTTTTTCCTAGTGGTAACTGATAACAAAACTAACACCCCCAGTCTAAATGAAGAATCCTATATGCCGTGTACTAATGATGGGAGATGTGTAAACTACTCAACTAATAGAAAATGGAAAGACTGGAGACAAGATGGTTTTCAAACTGTACTCCCAAACACTCTTTTATAATGTGGATTGCAGTGCAAGGGAGACTTGCAACACAGGATAGACATCAAAAGTGGTACCCTGGAAAGCAAATGGTCTGCCCTTTATGTAGAACCTGCCTGACTCACTAAACACCTAAACTTTAATGCTAATATTCCAACAGAATATGGGTTATAATTAAAGAAATGACTGGTCAGAAGCAATAACTAGTAGTGGGAGGGCATAGTGACATAATGACAAAATATGAAGCACAAAAAATCCTATCAAAAAGTATCCTGAAAAGAAATTATGCTTGCAACTTGTGTGTAGTTCATATGGAATGAAAGTGAACAAAAGACTTTTTACAAATGTTAAAAGAGAAAACAAAGATGTCTTGCAGCCTATGATAAAACCTATGTATGGGGGGGGGGGGAGGGGGGGGGATGGGGGGGGGGGGGGGAGGGATTGAAGTTAGCTAGCTTATCTGTAAAGAGATGAGGGCACGAATGGAAATTTAGTTAAGAAATGGAAAGTTGCCTATGAATGTAATGAAAGGGAACGTGTCCTGTTAGATGCCCATGGGATATTGGAAATTAACAGTCTATGAATATGCAGAGGACCATGTTCTGGCATGAATCTGTGTCGGTTATTGTGTGTATTAGTTTTAACTAGAAGATAGAATATAGTTATGTCCTGCAATTCAAGTTAAATTTGCAGTCAAGTTATAGAGATGCCATAAGGATGGTTGCTTGCAAGTAAGATGGCAGGTTGTAGATGGGCTTTTTTTTAAGACCAAATTTTCAAGAAATTAATTGAGGATGTGAGCTGCCATAGTTTTTGGAAGTTTGATTATTAAAAGGGCCTAGTATAAGACCAATAAGGAAGTTCCCTTGCTATAATATCTACCGAGTGTTTTTGGATCAGCATCAGTTTGATATTCACATTATGGCTCATTGGATGTTTGATGGTGGAGAGCAGATGATGCTTTCAACTGTCTACTTTGTTATGGTCAATTGGAAAGGGAAAGTAGTCAAGTGTGGCAGGGACGGAACCATGGGGTGTCCCCGGTAGGTCCCGGGACCCCCATGAAATTTGCGGCTTAGGTGTTAAATATTCTAAATTGTGGCGGCGTAGTGTAAATTTTTCCCTAATGCACCTGGTCTCCAAAAATTTGAGTTCCTTGTTTCGCGTATAAATTTTCGTAAATTCACCTGGGTCCAATTGTTGTCCTGGTTCCGTCCCTGTATGTGGAGTGGTCCATAAGTGTCTTCTTTCATATGAGTGAAGCGAGCTTGAGATCTATAAGCAAGTAGTGTAGTCTTTAAGTGTTGGAAATGTAGCTCTAGGGTTCAAGGATTGAACACACAAAGGGTGTTTGTATGTAAAGGAAATGTAGTCAAAGAAGAGGTTTCTCCATGGAGTCCTAGAGCTAGTACCTTTTTTTCTAGTCTAGAAGTATTGGTGAATGTATTTCTCAAAAGTCTGTATGTTTCATTTGTTAAGCTTCTAAAATCTGTATGGGCATGTCCATTCAGGTTGTGATTGCTTGTTGGATTGTTGTTTTTTGATTCCAACGATATATATTCACCAGTTTACAGAGGCGGAGACAAGGAGCAGGTGCCCCCCTAGCGAAAAAAATTGTAGAGTATAATTTCTAAAATAAATGGCTTTTTTTGTAATTTCCGCCCCTACGAACCAATTTGTAGTGTAGTTTCTAAAAATTAACACAGTGTGCCCCCTCGAGCAAAACTTTCTGGCTCCGCCCCTGCCAGTTTACCAACAAAAAACTAAACAGCCCCTCTAATCATCAATCTAAACCCCTAAGACTAAAATTTGAGGAACTAAATAGTAAAAAAAACAGTATGAATAAGGACATTAGGTACATTGAAGTTTGAGAATAATTGTAAAGTGAAATGAAATATTTATAAAACTAGTTGGATAATACCCGCCATAGCGGCGGCGATAAAATTGCTAACCAAAAAAAAACTCGTTTTCGCGCAATTCCCTACCCCTTAGAGAATTCTTTTGTTTGGGTGTCCGTAACTTTCCCGCAACATCATATTAACATCATTCCGCTTGATAAAGACTCACACACTCTCTACCCATCAAACATTGTCCCTCCAAAGTATATATCTTTTTACGAATCAAGTTTGATCTACAATTAAAGAGTTAAAGTTGTTAAAAAATCAAAATAAACCCACTAAAAAATGTAAAAACAAAAAATTTATTAAAATATATCAAAAATGATGTGAATTAAAGGATCGCGCGATTTAGAAAATATATGAAGATTAGATCATAAAAAACATAAATAGATAAAAAGATTATGTCAAATTGAAAATTAAAAGTGAATTTAATTAAGAATTGATATGTGTCCACTCTATGATTGATGTCTTCTAAAATAAGATGAGATGGTCCAAGATTGCACCTCTATTTTAATTTTTATGGGACAGCCAATTGTAAATGCTTATATAATAGTATACAATAAAAAGAATACGTGAGAAAACAACAAGTGAAGTGGTTAAAGTAAGTAGGAGTGGGAATGGTGGGATGACTGTCATAAAAGGGATTCCTTGAAGAGATGAACGTTACTAATAACGGAATACAAGTACCCAATTTAACAAATTGTCCCCCATTTTTTATAAAACTTTATCAAACAAATTGAATGGACTTCATTCGCCTCCTCTTTCTTAACTTTTGTTCTCACGTATTCATTTGTTTGTTTTCTCCTCTCAAATTATTGAGTATCTTTTTTCTATTAAAAAAAAAAAAGACCTTGCTTAAGAATTTGATAGAGTCGCACATATTGTCAAGTCACACAGTCTATTTAAGAATTTTGATCTTATTTTTTTTTGTCGAATGAAGACTACTCTTTCATTTTTGACTTGTTTTGTCGTTCTACTTATTCATCACAACACCATCGTCATCACATAAACCGTTTGGACAACACCAAAAATTTATGCCCTTGCTCGTTTGATGTCTGGGCGGATCGCCCATCCCACCCACCCTCACGGCCGGCCTACTGACCACTAGTCTAATTTAACGGTTGCTTACACTTTATCTATTTTTTATCTTTTTTCTTATAATTAGATTTTTTCAGCTCTTTTGTATTATTGGATAATAAATGATTTTGTAATGTTAACTAAGGGGTTATTATGCGTTTACGAGAAAGTAGACGCTTAAAAATATAAATATGTTTTCACAAAAAGTCTTGGCATCGCTTTTGTTAACACAAATCAATGAAGTGTAACATTTTTACATATAATAACACTATGAAGCCGACAAAGTTTGATTTGCACACTCTTATGTACAATCGGTTTAAAGCAAAATAAAACACAGTTAAATGTATAGATTAGTGTGTCTCGGATCGAAAATTTTAATATGCGCATCATTTTCCGTATGTAAAATTAACATCACATGTCATACTTTTAGGAAAATAAATGTTGGTAAAGTCAATTGGATTGAGATTCCTCAAGTGATAATGAACCCTCACATTCGAAAAAAAAATTGGTCCCTCAAATCAACTTGGAAGCACCTTAATCCTAAGCTATTAATTTAATGAGCGTAAAATAAATGTTTTAAAACCCGGGTTGACCGGCCGTTCAACCATTGAACCGTGGAACCGCTCTGAGACCGGCACGAGAGACTGGGTTTTTTGCCTTGTTTGAGAACCGGAATTGAACCGCCCGATTTTCCGTTAACCCTGGTCGACCCGGTTTGATAACCTCTCTCATCACAAACCACACAGATAGTGGCAAGTAGACAGGACGGCAAAAAGAAGACAAGATCAGCGTCGAGTACATCAACACACCTGTATGTACCGAAGACTCTCCGTGTACAGCGCTCACTAGAACTGATCTCCGCGCCATGCATATGATGTCGTTCTCAACGACAGATCGCGGACATAAAAAAAGGCGATTGTAAAGATAAATGACAAAAGTGTTGTTACGTGTTTGGTAAACCTTTGGAAAGAATTTTGCAGTACGTTGTGCTTATTTTACGCTCTTTAAATTAATAGCTTAGGATTAAGGTGCTTCCAAGTTGATTTGAGGGACCCAATTTTCTTTTCGAATGTGAGGTTCATATCAACTTGAGAAATCTCAATCCAATTGACTTACCAACTTTATTTTCCTAAAAGTATGACATGGCGATGTTAATTTACATACGGAAAATGATTTGCATATTAAAATTTTCGATCGAGACACTCTAATCTATACATTAAACTGTGTATATATTTTGCTTTAACCGATTGTACATAAGAGTGTGCAAATCAAAACCTCATGTGTGCTTCATAGTGTTATTATATGTAAAAATGTTACACTTCATTGATTTGTGTTAACAAAAGCGATGCCAAGACTTTCTGTGAAAACATATTTATATTTTTAAGCGTCTACTTTCTCGTAAACGCATAATAACCCCTTAGTTAACATTACAAAATCATTTATTATCCAATAATACAAAAGAGCTGAAAAAATCTAATTATAAGAAAAAAGATAAAAAATGGATAAAGTGTAAGCAACCGTTAAATTAGACTAGTGGTCAGTAAGGCCGGCCCTGAGGGTGGGTGGGCTGGGCGACCGCCCAAGACATCAAACGAGCAGGGGCATCAAATTTTTGGTGTTGTCAAACGGTTTTATGTGATGACGATGGTGTTGTGATGATAAAGTAGAACGGCAAACAAGTCCAAAAATGAAAGAGTAGTCTACATTCTAGCAAAAAAAAATAAGATCAAATTCTTAAAATAGACTAGTGTGACTGACCAACTGTGCGACTCTATCAAATTCTTAAACAAAGTCTTTTTATTTTTTTAATAGAAAAAGATACAGTAATTTGAGAGGAGAAAACAACAAATAGAATAAAGAGAAACAAAAGTTAAGAAAGAGGAGGCGAATGAAGTCCATTCAATTTGTTTGAATAAAGTTTTATAAAAATGGTGGACAATTTGTTAAAATTGGGTACCTAATGTCCTTATTTATACTGTTTTTTTTAGTTCCTCAAATTTTAGTCTTAAGGGTTTAGATTGATAATTAGAGGGGCTGTTTAGTTTTTTGTTGGTAAACTGGCACGGGCGGAGCCAGAAAGTTTTGCTCGAGGGGGCACACTGTGTTAATTTTTAGAAACTACACTACAAATTGGCGGAAATTACAAAAAAGTCATTTATTTTAGAAATTATACTCTACATTTTTTTCCGCTAGGGGTCACTTGCTCCTTGTCTCCGCCTTTGTAAACTGGTGAATATATATCGTTGCAATCAAAAAACAACAATCCAACAAGCAATCACAACCTGAATGGACATGCCCATACAAATTTTAGACGCTTAACAAATGAAACATACAGACTTTTGAGAAATACATTCACCAATACTTCTAGACTAGAAAAAAAAGGTACTAGCTCTAGGACTCCATGGAGAAACGTCTTCTTTCACCAAATGAAACATACAGACTTGTTAACTGGAAGTACAAACACACAAAGCTAATGGGGCATAACAACAACGGTAGCAGTACATCATTTGGGTGAAAACATATTTATATTTTTAAGCGTCTACTTTCTCGTAAACGCATAATAACCCCTTAGTTAACATTACAAAATCATTTATTATCCAATAATACAAAAGAGCTGAAAAAATCTAATTATAAGAAAAAAGATAAAAAAATAGATAAAGTGTAAGCAACCGTTAAATTAGACTAGTGGTCAGTAAGGCCGGCCCTGAGGGTGGGTGGGCTGGGCGACCGCCCAAGACATCAAACGAGCAGGGGCATCAAATTTTTGGTGTTGTCAAACGGTTTTATGTGATGACGATGGTGTTGTGATGATAAAGTAGAACGGCAAACAAGTCCAAAAATGAAAGAGTAGTCTACATTCTAGCAAAAAAAATAAGATCAAATTCTTAAAATAGACTAGTGTGACTGACCAACTGTGCGACTCTATCAAATTCTTAAACAAAGTCTTTTTATTTTTTTAATAGAAAAAGATACAGTAATTTGAGAGGAGAAAACAACAAATAGAATAGAGAGAAACAAAAGTTAAGAAAGAGGAGGCGAATGAAGTCCATTCAATTTGTTTGAATAAAGTTTTATAAAAATGGTGGACAATTTGTTAAAATTGGGTACTTGTATTCCGTTATTATGTAACGTATCATCTTCTTCAATATCCCTTTTCATGACGTCATCCCACCATTCCCCCACTCCTACTACCTTTAACCAACCTTCACTTGTTGTTTTCTCAGGTATTATTTTTATTTTTATACATATTTCATTTCACTTTACAATTATTCTCAAACTTCAATGTACCTAATGTCCTTATTCATACTGTTTTTTTTTTTACTATTTAGTTCCTCAAATTTTAGTCTTAGGGGTTTAGATTGATGATTAGAGGGGCTGTTTAGTTTTTTGTTGGTAAACTGGCACGGGCGGAGCCAGAAAGTTTTGCTCGAGGGGGCACTGTGTTAATTTTTAGAAACTACACTACAAATTGGTTCGTAGGGGCGGAAATTACAAAAAAGCCATTTATTTTAGAAATTATACTCTACAATTTTTTTCGCTAGGGGGGCACCTGCCCTTGTGCTCCCTCCTTGTCTCCGCCTCTGTAAACTGGTGGTGAATATATATCGTTGCAATCAAAAAACAACAATACAACAAGCAATCACAACCTGAATGGACATGCCCATACAGATTTTAGAAGCTTAACAAATGAAACATAGACTTTTGAGAAATACATTCACCAATACTTCTAGACTAGAAAAAAAGGTACTAGCTCTAGGACTCCATGGAGAAACCTCTTCTTTGACTACATTTCCTTTACATACAAACACCCTTTGTGTGTTCAATCCTTGAACCCTAGAGCTACATTTCCAACACTTAAAGACTACACTGCTTGCTTATAGACAATACAACATCATCCTCACATGTCAATATGCAGAGCATTCCTCAGGCTCGCTTCACTCATATGAAAGAAGACACTTATGGACACATCCCACCTTTAGGGACGGAACGAGGACACAATTGGACCAGGTGCATTTACGAAAATTTATACGAAACGAGGAACACAAAACACAAATTTTTGAGACCAGGTGCACTTAGGAAAAATTTAACACTACGCCGCAAAATTTAGCAATATTTAACACTAAGCCGCAAAATTCCATGGGGGTCCCGGGACCTCCCGGGACACCCCCTGGTTCCGTCCCTGCCCACCTTGACTACATTCCCTTTCCAACTGACCATAAACAAAGCTAGACAGTTAGAAAGGCATCATCAGGCTGGCACTCCACCATCAAACCATCCATTGAGCCATATGTGATATCAAACTGATGCTTGATCCAAACACCCGGTTAGATATTCATAGCAAGGAACTTCCTTATGGATCTTACTAGGCCCTTTAATAATCAAACTTCCAAAAACTATGCAGCTTCATCCTCAAATAATTCTTGAAAATTGGTCTTAAAAAAGCCCATCTACAACCTGCATCTTACTTGCAGGCAACCATCCTTATGGCATCTACTAAACTTGACTGCAAATGTAACTAGAATCAGGACATAACTACTATTCATCTTCTAGTTAAAACTAATACACAATAACCAGACAAGATTTCAATGCCAAGATACATGGTCCTCTGCATATTCATTGACTGTAATTTCCAATATCCATGGCATCTAACAAGACACCGTTCCCTTTCTTTACATTCATAGCAACTTTCCATTTCTTACTAACTTCCTCCATATGTGCTCATCTCTTTACAGTTAAGCTAGCTAACTTCAATCTCACATAGTTTATCATAGCAGCAAGCACATCTTTGTTATCTCTTTTAACATTTGTAAACAGTCTTTTGTTCCTTTCATTCCATATGAAGTACACACAAGTTGCAAGCACAATTCTTTTCAGGATACTTTTGATAGATTTGTTGTGCTTCATATTTGTCATTATAGTCACTATGTCATCCCACTTACTAGGTATTGCTTCTTGACCAGTCATCTTCTTTAATACTACCCATATTTTGTTGGAATATTAGCATTCAAAGAATAGGTGGTTTAGTGAGTCAGGGCAGGTTCTACACAAAGGGCATACCATTTGCTTTCTAGGGTACCACTTTTGATGTCTATCCTGTGTTGTAAGTCTCCCTTGCACTGCAATCCACATTATAAAAGAGTGTTTGGGAGTACAGTTTGAAAACCATCTTGTCTCCAGTCTTTCCATTTTCTATTAGTTGAGTAGTTTACACATCTCCCATCATTAGTACACGGCATATAGGATTCTTCATTTAGACTGGGGGTGTTAGTTTTGTTATCAGTTACCACTAGGAAAAAAATCTGATTTATATTCTCTTTTAACACTTCAAGCTGGGGGCGGACCCAAGGGGGTTCTTGTCAACCACATGGATCTTTGCCGCGCAGTGTAAATTTTTGGCGATAATAACAAGAAAATGTATGTAACTTGTACATTTTTGTTGTTTTATGTAGCCTCTTTTTCTTTGCTATTAAAAGTTTAAAACACAAACCTTTCAAATTTTGAATTTTGTGCATATTTTGCGACCATTCTACCCTTAACCACCATGTTAATATCGAAGGGTAAAATGGTCATTGTACATGAACAAAATACACACAAGTGTCAAAATTTGAAAGTTTTGTGTTTTAGTAATGAAAAAAAAGAAGGCTACGCAGAACAACGGAAATGGTCAAGTTACTTGTTTTTTTTATTATCCTTAAATTTTTGCCAAAAATCCTGATTTCTCCAAATTGAACCTGGTGCCAATTTTTTTTGTTATATGTTTGGTTTAGTTAGCCAATTATTTATGTCAAACAAAATTTATGCACTTGATCATTTATAGCCTCACTTACTTCAAGATTGAAAAAGTGGAGAGTAACCTAAAGTTCACATTTTTATTATCGCTTTGTGAAATGATGTTTAAAGACTTGTAAAATTTGTTTATTGGATGAAACCCTTTTTGGGATTTGTGATTTACAAGAATCTAGAACACGGGTAGTAACTACTTTGGAGATAATGTTGAATTGGGGGTATTTTTGGACTGTGGTTCATCACTAGAGCATGCATTAGAATTATAGTAAAACTATTGTAGGGGTTGCCACGTCAAGCATAACACTGCAACTACATTTTACAGTACTCCAAAATCAAGACCCAACTTAAACACACAAAACCCTAATTGCAAGGCTTTCCCCACAACAGCCGATACTATAAAGGCTAAAGTGTTTATAACGTTAGGCTATGACTTTGTTTATATACTCCATGTTCTAAGTTAAAATATGTTGTTTACCGGAGGACTGCTTTAAATGGGGTTGTTGAAGAGATCTTAAAAAGGTGACAACTTAGTTGCTCATTTCTTCCTGTTTCCTGACGATGTGGAGTACTGCGCGAGAATTGTTCGTGTTTAGGAGGTCTTGTAGTCCACGAAATTTAGTTCGTTTTAAGTTTTTTATGCAATTTGCTGACATTTTAGGATCTTGTTACGAAATTTTTTTGGTGTCCTGTGTTTACAGGTGACGAGGCGGTCCAGCAGTTTGGAGACATACGGTCAAAGATGCTTGAGATTTGTCTTTCAAAGCACTTCAGAGCTCTTGCATGCGCACCTGCGCGGTTTTTCGTCGCCCTCTGATGCCTCACAAGCAAAATTAGAATGTAGTCCTCTTTTATAATTAAAATAATTATAACTCTATGAAGTATAAAACATCTAATCTGAATAATTAACAGTATAGATATCGTATAAGGGAACATCCTCTAATGGAAAGATTTCAAAGCCCTATATAAAAATAATATTCGTGGCCCTTTTAGCTATATTATCAAAACTAGGATTTTTGCCCTTCTACTATTTTTTATGCGTTATTCTAATATTATATACTGCTAATTCACCGTTTAATTTTTTGCCCTTGCAGATTATTAGAAGGACAAATGAATCATTTTCTTTTAGCAATGGGAGGTATGCGCAACAGTTTTGTTATATGACAACAGATAACATTAGCCTGTCGTGAAAGAAATTGAACTAAATTATCTGACATAAGACCTTTTTACCCACATTGGTAACTTTTTCTTTGCATGCACGTATATTCTTTCATCTCTCGATGCTGCAATAATTTTGTTTTTTACAGAGTTTATTTTTTCCAGATTCCCACAGAAATGTTTAGTCCTCCTAGGTAATATCCACAATGAGTCTCCTACTTTGGGTGTGAATTTAGGTAATGTGAACAACTTAGATTATCATTGAATTAGACCTGTTGTTTACACAGATATAGGGATCACTATATGTCAGTAGAAGTAATCTTTTTACGTGCTATTTTTCTTCTGAAGTTTTGGATGGAACGATAATACGTCGTCAGAATAGATACCACCAGCACACTAGGATCCATTGCAAACTTAAAGATAATGTAAACCTGTATTTTTTTCAACTCATTTCTTGTATGTAAATATGTAAAATAAAGTTTCTTAAAGATATCCATCTTATATACATGTAAAATAATTCATCTGCTTTACTTCAATGATAAAGGCGTGTTTTCTACAATGTAGTAGGAAGGAAGACAAGTTATTGCACGATGTGATTCCTTTTAGTTGTTTTTTCTGCCTTCACATTAGTATACAGCTATGCATAAAAAAAGTTAAAGTTTGAGCCACTCATCATTGCAAGTCTATTTCTGCCCCTTTTTGCAGGTTTTCCCAAACGTTAATCCATCTGTTCTAGAACAGTTGAGAAATGTGGATTGCATTATATATGGTATGGGATCCCTTTTTACTTCCATCTGCCCCTCTCTGGTAAGTCCAAGTTATGTGTAAAGTCATATTCTTTTGGGCAAATTATCCATAATTAAGTGTAATTGTTGACATAAAGTAACTTTTATAGGTCTTACTAGGAGTTAGGGAGATTATATCTTCAAGATCTTGTCAAAGGTTAAAAATTCCGCTATGGTAAAAATCTATACTTTTTATAACTTTTAAAGGTCCCTTACAACTGTGATGTTTATTATACTTTCAAACTTTTATTAATTAGATGTATTTTAAAGATTTTTGTCTGATAGATGCTAACTTGATCTGGTATTTTTGTTGAGTTAATTATCAGGTACTTCTGTTGAATGGTACTTATGATCGAGAAACTAGTGGCTTTTCATCTTCTTGTTTTGTGACTGCCATCACAGATGCTTTAAACAGGACGTATGGTCATCTCAATAATAGTCTAAAGAACAATGTGAGTGTAATATATAAAATTAGAGTTATGATGATAGATAAATCACGTGATTAATTGTTTTCTTTTTGCAGCCGAGTCAGATATATTCAACACTAGTTTTTTGTGCCAAAGATGTCAAATTCTGTAGATATCAAAGTCCCTGGCTCCAAGGAATCTTCATGTTGTAATTATTTATCACAATTTATTGATGTATTTTAGCGTATTTATTCTGGTATAACAGTGTTTAATGCCACGTGTGGGTTACAACTTGCGTTGGCAAATAGGTACTTCTAGCTTAATATCTTTTAATAGCTTTAAACATGCAGTTCCTTCGAATCACTGCATGATCAATAGTGGCATAGTTTACAGAGCAACACTTGAGATACAAGCTCTTGCCAACGTGTTAACTGGAAGCACAAACACAACAAAGCAATGGGGCATAACAACAAACGTAGCAGTACATCATTGTATTCCTTAAAAGGAAATTTAGGGCCTTTTGGTTTATTGACGTGTTTATTATAGATTTAGATTGATGCACAACCTTATGTTGAATGGTGTGAATCCTTGACTAATTTACACCTTATTAATGTAAGATGGTTGGTATGAAATCTTTCCTCAAATTGTTATGTCTGTTACGGCCTTGAGAAACCATGCAGCCATTATTGAATGGATGTTTTTGTTGAGAAAAAAAAACTCTGGCAAACATGGTTTTGCGCTCTGGAATCCATATCCATGAAGGATCTTGGATTGATCTCAGATCAAACTTTGCTGCTGCATGGAACAGGAGTGTTTGGTTTAACTCTTTCTGTGATAGCTACTCCCAGCACTCGTCGGCATCTTCCTTTCTAAATAAATTACTGTATATTACTATTTGTGTTTTGTAGGATGTGTTTTCACTGATATTAACAGGTCTCATTTTGCAAGTTTATCCAACTTTGTGGTTAAAAGGTAAAAACCAACCCTCCAAGGATCTGTGGAATCACTAAAGAACCAATCAGAGTGAACCCCCCCCCCTTTTTTTTTGTTTACGAACTTGAGGGTGCAAGTTGCGAAAAGTATGCTTTGACGCATCTTGCTTGCAAATGGTTGGTAATGCGAAGTTCAATGCCATAGATAGCAACCTATTGTAAATTTTCTTCTTTTACAAGAAACAACCAATATCAAGTGCATAGCTTAGGACTACATTCTTTCTATTGCATAGTTTGTTTAGAGTTAAACGAGGCGTTTGTAAAGATAAATGACATAAGTGTTGTTACGTGTTTGGTAAACCTTTAGAATGAATTTTGCTGTATGTGGTGCTTATTTTATGCTCTTTAATAGCTGAGAGAAAAGGGTGTACGGCTGAGCATATTGGATCGTCGACCAGACCGCACCGAAAAACCAAACCGGACCGACCGAACCGGACCGGACCGAATGTATTTCGGTCCAGTCCTTAGTCCATGCTTTTTGTTTCATTCTCGGTCCGGTCCGGTCCGATTCGGTCTTACAAAAAACCCGATCATTATGCCTTATATGACCGAACCAGAGACCGACCCGGACCAGACCATACTATTTCGGTCTGATCCTCGGTCTGGCGTTTTGGACCAATTCGGTTTTTGTCCGGTCTTGTTTGGTTTTCGGACCGTGAGCACCCCTAAAGGGGTGTAGTGAAGCTTTTGGTTTTGGTTCCGGTTTTCGGGCAGTGAGCACCCCTAAACGGGAGTGGTGATGCTTTTGTTCGTTGAATCCTAGGTGGAAAGTCATTCGGCACCACTAAATGCTCACCACCACACCACCACGGCTCGCCATCTCTTGCCGTTTGCTGCTTCGTTGTGTAGACGACGAAGATAAGACCATCTAACCGTTTAAAGCACAACGCTAAAATCAAAGTTTATATGATTTACCCCCTTTCACTATATATATCCCTTACAAAACTCAAAATAACAAACAATTTTCCCACACATTCTTCATACAATGGCTACTGAACCAAACGAATTGAGAAGAGAGACCATAGAACTTGTAGCTGATGTCGAGCTGGCGAACAATTTGTTGCATGAGTTGAATCGGTACCTGGATCAATTGCGTACCTGTGCTCTGGAATTGTTGAGGTGAAAGTGTTTTGCTTGAATGACCCCTCATCAAGTACGTTTTCATGCTCCTAAGGGCGAGCTTTTCTGATTATGAACAAACTCAATCAACTTTGCAATTAGGAACCGAATTTCTACGACAAGCATCACGATGATAACCATTATAGACAATGTAAGTATTCGAATCATGTTTTTAAGTTTTTTTTATTATCGATTGTATTGTATTTTTATGTCGTAGTTTTCGGCGTAATTTTTAATTTCATATTGCATTTTGTAATTTTTATTTGAATCAAATGAATTTATTTGTTTGAAAAAAGGAAATAAAATAAAACTGGGGGTGAGTGGGGCCAAATGGTTAAGTTGTGATTTGTGGGGTGTGTTTGGGGTTTCGTAAATTGACGAAATTGGTATGGTTGAAATATAATTCCCACCTTATGCAGGTTTTGGATGACAACTTAAAGGAATTTAAAATGATAAAAAATGCTTTATTTGGAGCAAATTCAAACTCCCAGGCCAAGGCAGGAATTTTAATTGGCTGAGACAAAGAAGTTTTATAGTGGACATAATTACCCTTTCTTATTTTATTCAAATAACTTTATCTTCATCTTGACTTTTTTTTTCTCCACTATTATGCTTTCAGTTTTCATAACTACTCCATCATCTTCTTCCTATTCCATGAAATGTTTTCCTTTACATCTTTATATATCTATTTTTATAGTTTCAATTTTCTTACAAACTAAACTTCGGACAATAAAGGAAGATCTGTATCTGCACTTAAACGTATATGTGATAACAGCTCTGAAATATTGGTTTGCTAGACTCAATTTAGGGTTCAAAAAACAAATTTTCACTCTACATCGGACAAAAAGTATTCGGTTTTACATATTATTTAGTTAGTAATAGAACGAAATTGAGAATTCTTCTTGTGTAACTATGGTCTGTGTTTGTTCGCAAAATGTTTTTAACGGAATTAAAAATCTGTTTATGAAATGGAAGTTCAGAAATGGAAATCTTTAAGAAATTTAATCTTTAAAATTTAAATCTAAAAGTAATTAGAATTTGCAAAACCTTAGCGGCGGTGTTAGGTTGAGATAGCAAATGGAAGATGAGAAAAAGAATTACTTTAAAATAGAATTTTTTAAGATCTTGATTAATGTAAAATTATTATTATTAATTAGGTATATTTATATATGAATATAATAATACAAAGTAAGGCTTTAAAATTTAATTAATTGTAAATAAATAATTATTATTTAATCTAATTGAATAAGTTTAATTAAATGATAATAATAAATAAATAATCATTAATAATTAATAATAATTAATAATAACTAAAACAATTAAATATAAAATAATGTCTAAAAAAGATTAATTTTATATGAATACTAAATAATTATTGTTTAATATAATACAAGCTAAAAAATATTAATAAAAAGTAGAGTTTAAAAATTGATTTTCCATATTTAAAATAAATAATAACTATTTAATATAATCCAATAAACATAATTAATTAATAAATAATAATAATAATAAATAATAATAATTTAAAGATAATAATAACATATTAAATAAATAATAATATATTATATATAATAAATATTAATAATAAAATAATAATACTAATAATAAAATAATAATAAATAACAATTGTAACAATAATAATAATAATAATAATAATAATAAAATAGTTATTATTTTATAATAATAATAATAATAAGAGTTTGGGGTAAAAAAAAAAAGTTTATTAATAAAAAGGATAAATACACCACACCAGCTGCCATGTTCACCCCTCCTTTATATACTGTTTATGCTAGTTTTGTCTCTCCTTTGACCCAAACCATATATAATGTTCATTTTTTATTTCCGGTCGATTACTTTTTCTCTACAGTCTTCACCATCTTCTCCGATGACCATCGATCTCACCACCGTCTCCACCATATTCTACTCCGATGACCATCAATCTCACCAGCGTCTCCACCATCTTCTCCACCTAATTCTACACCATCCATCTCAAATCATTCGATCAACCATTGTTCATCATCTATTAATAAAGAGTCTTCATCATGAACAATGATTGTTCATCATCTATTAATAGCGAGTTTTGATAAATTGCATTTTTGATGAAAGTTACAATTGATTTGTTATTTTCTAGAACGAATTTGAGAGAAAAAATAAATGAAAAACGTGTATAAGGAACCCGCACACCAGGTGTTTGATAAAATGTCTACTTGATATTTTATAACTGTGATGTGATGCGGTAGTTTTGTACTGTGATGCACCACTTTTATTACTCCATTCGCGATGAATTCTGACTGCTAGAAATACTTGATGTAATTTTAACGTAAGTTAGGTTATGATTAGGTTGAGCGTGTAAGGTAAGCGTATGTTGGTTTACTTACAGATTTGTGAGCAAAACTTATATAATTTGGGACGTGGACAGTGCTAAGAGGCCGTAGTTGAAGTGTATGAGGTGTATAGTTAGTGTGACTTGGAATGCAGTAATGTTTATGTATCAATCGATGAGTTAGTTTTGATATGATTGCATCATGAGTAAAATAGTACCGTTTAACTATGAACGGCAAATACTAGTATTAACTTAGACTAAAACAAGGTTGTCAAGAAGCTGTGATGAAAAGACGAGGTGTCTTATATGTTTTTTTAAAATATTAATCTGGTTCTTGTAGGGAATGGCCTGTGACCATCTTGGAGCCTGGATTATGGTAGTCTGTTTTTGCTAATGGCATTCAAAATAGGGGTGTGCAATGGTATAAAACCGTACTGAATTAGTACTGAAATTTGAAAATATTGGAACACAACTTGACTCAAATATTGGACAATCGATTAAAGGTTTTTTTCCTTTAGTGACATCATTTTTAATTGGTAATAACAAAAATCATACCAATATCTTCGGTTTGGTATTTTACAGTTTGGTATGTAGTTTTGCACAACCTGACTTTTTCAGTGGTTATAGCTTTGTATGGAATTGCTAATGCAGGTAGGGACGTTGGGAAACTTCATATTATAATAGATATAATAAAGTTTATGAGATAGGTGTGAGTTATTTATACACAAAAAAAAACGGGCACTAAGAGGCACTGTCAGTACTACAGTACCGTCTTGTGCACAAACAGTTAAACAATATTACACAGACAAACTGTAGCATGTATGAGTTCTTCTTTCTAGCTGTGTTCATAGACATTAATGGTGCCCTAGTTCAAGTGGAGGATTTTCATTTTCTCTTTATTTTGGTTGACTTCGCACCTCATCTAGTTTTGAATCCGTATGCAGGGAAAACGTGGTATTGCGAGATGCGCCATTTAACTTCCAGACTTATTAACTACTGCCACATGAATAGAGAAAATTAGACATGTAAGCTTGGATCTTGCGATTCTTGTGGTATATCAACATTTTCTCTTATTTACTTACCTGAGTTTCTCTACGCTTCTATCCGAGTTTGCAGCACGCTTTCATTGGACTCCAACTCCCGCAATTTCCTTTCTAATTCCAGACTTTTTTTGTTCGCCTCAGCGAGCTTTGCATTAGCTTGAAGCATCTTTTCTTCCACCTCTTTAACTTTATTCCCAATTCCAGCGACTAAAGTGTTTGCATCGGCCAATTTTGTTTGAGATCTAAGTTTAACGAGTTTATTTTCTCATTGATTTCACCAAAGACCTTTCAATCTGACATAATATCCGACACTATGTTCGAACCTTAACAGAAATGTTTGGAAACAATCACGGGGATACCTCGGTCCTTGGCAATAATCTAGTCTGAGTCAAAGACACGCTAACCTTCCCCGTTAACCTGAACAACGACCTTACCTCTATCCTTTTTTTAACATTCCTATAAGCAAAATCAGTTGAATTTATTTAGTGTTCAGGGGATTTTCTTAAAATAAAAATAAACTTTACATGTGGTAGTAGAGTCATATGTCATTAATCTGGTGATGAATGATAAGCATCTTCTGTCACATGATATTTCTCATGAAATAATTTTATTTTTAGCCATGTTTGCAACATACGGTCGTTTCATTATGATTTGTCTTAGATGGGAAAATAGATCTACTGTTGTCTTTTTATCTCTATTGAAGTATATGAAATTGACTAACTACATGCATGTTTTGCAGGTTCTTATGCTTTTGCAATTTAGAGGTTACACACTTGTAAAGAACTCGAAGGACCTATTTCTTAGCTTTGGATTTCGATACTCAGACGCTCTCATTGGGCCTCATATTGTTATTAGGTGGTTATAAAGTGTCTATCTAACTTGTAACATCGCGTTTTAGCTAAATCCTGGATTTGGGTGCATCAAGGGTGTGGCTTTAAAGTTTCCCTCTTAGTACTCTTTTAGGGCCTCTTACGTTGGTGCTACACACTACACTAACAAAGTTATTTTGTCAGGTTTGAGAAAATGGAGAATTAAAAATCACTATATTTAAGTTAATGTAAATAAATAAAGGCATAATTTATCATTTTGAATGCCGAAAAGAGTTCGAAAGGATGAATTTCAAGGACCCAACAAATTCTATTTTTTGCTGTAGTCAAAACTAATGTGGTTGTGCGGAAGAGGCTTAATCTTTAAAAATATGTATATGTATGAACTCCATATAAGCTTCTATTTATTTGTTTGGTTTGATTCTCACATTATTTGCTGGTCTCTTATGGAGAAGGTATCATCTTTGTTGTTGGTGGTGTTCTGATTTAACCATAAGTTGCTTGTTTCTTATCCTTGTTTTTATATTTTATTTGCTCAACACTATAAACCTATCTAGCATCTTTAAGCTTCGGCCTTAAATCTTGTGAGCCATCTTTGACTTTCAGTTAGCTTTCAAGTTGGGATCTGGCCCCTTTGTGGACCCATTGTTGGTTGGTAAAAACCCCAAGCAAATACAGTACTAGTCAAATGCTGATCACAATCCCAGCATGGGTTGTGCCTCCAAAAATCTGAGAGACTCGGACCCGTGTTGGTGGACTACGGATATCGTTCAACTGTTTATCTGTACAAAGGTGAACATTATGCTTCTAGAATCTACACAATCTAATTGGCTAAAGTTTGTCACTCAAGCGTTCTAGGTAGTCATTCATAACTATTTCATCTAAATTTCTAAAACTGTTGATCTTATTAAATGGAAACAGGTGCAAGTTTGGTTGAATTCATCTATCTTTTCAATCTAGTTATGTGTAAATACAGTAAAATATGTGTCTTCGTTTCTTCTGCTCTTGACTAGGAACAGTGAGGAACAGATTCTTCTATGGAAAAACTCAACTATATTTCTTAGGCTTACATGAGATAGAAGAATTGGAAATATGTTTTGTGATTGAATCAGTGACATCTTTTGGATCAAATGGCAGTTGTGATTGCTGTGATAAAACACGGATTAAAAATGATCTGTTTTTTGTATCTAACTATTCCAAGACCAGGATTTATACATTTCTATAGTGCTTAGTGATCTGAATGCATTATGGACTTCTGTTATGCTTTGGATCCATTATAAAACAATATAATATGTCATGGGGTTATCAATTTAACTTTCTTTTCTGAAAATTCTTTTTCTGTATGATTTTCTTTCTTCACTTTTCTTGCTAGCTCACCCCAACTTTAATAACCGTACTTAAAAATGTTTAACTTAATTTTTTTTTAGTTAAGAACCTTCTAAATGCTTAAGAGATGGAATCACTCTAGCTCTTAGTGTCATAACACTAACAGTTATAGATAACAACACCCCTTTTGCAAAAGTGGAAAGTGATGATATATATGAGTGTTGAATAACGGTACCTACAAAAGGGGGGATCGCTCCCTGATATAATGTACTACTATTATGAGCAATCAGTACCAAATTTTTACTCACAAATGTGTAATTGTCACCATGAAACGTGAAAGTCATCTACTAAATAATCGTTTGGATGCACTTTGCAGCAATGAACAAAATTTTATTTGGTGTGGATGTGGTTTGTAGTATTTTTAACTTGTTTTCCCCTTGGGCTCCAAATAGATTTATTGCGTTTGGTATAATTTTATGTTTATAATTATCGTTAACATTTCTTATTAAAGTTCTACAGGGTTGTGGTTGGTATACAATCACCTGAAGGGGTCACAACAACTCGAAGCCTATTGCCACCAGCTAATTCTTTTCTTTAGGTGATAATGATCGGTTGGTTGGAAAGTGGAAACGCCTATTTGGTAAATGGACGAGTTTTCATCTTACGATCAACGAAGAAAAGCAAGCAACAATTGGAGCCATAGAAAGATGGGATGAGAGGATCTACTCATAAAGCAACATGATTTATGTATTCGTTTATTTTTTAATTTTTTTTAAATAAGTACTTTGTAGATATTAAATCATTACTTATAATACATGTTTTTTAGTAAAAACATATAACATTTTTAACTAAAATCATTTAATAAGGTCGCATTGTTTCATGAAGTATCCTCATTATCTTTTCTATTCACCTTTAATGCATCATAGTTATCTCATTGTGGTGTTATTGCTTAGTGCATCATGATGCAGAAAATAACATTGTGATGCAGTAGATTTTGCATTGTGATGCATTAGATTTATACATCGTGATGCAGTTAATAACATTGTGATGTAATAGATTTATACATTGTGATGCAGTAGATTTATACATTGTGATGCAGTAGATTATTCATTCTGATGCAATAGATAACATTGTGATGCACTGGATTTATATATTATGATGCAGTAGATTCATAACATTGAATTTTACAAATATTTAATGCATGATAGTTATCCTCATGATGATTTATTGCTATAGTGCATCAGGATGCATTAAAATTAACATGTGTGCAGTCTAATATTTTTTTGCATTGTAATGCATTAGATTAATACATTGTGATGCAGTTAATAACATTGTGATGTAATAGATTTATACATTGTGATGTTGTAAATTTATAAATTTGGATGTCATTAGATTATCTTGTGAATGCAGTAATTATTTATTCTGATGCAAATAGATAATTGGATATCACGGAATTATATATTGTGATGCAGTAATTCATAACATAGAGTTTTATCAAAGTATTTTAATGCATCATACATATTCTCATCATAGGTGTTATTGCTAGTGCATCACAATCATTTTCTAAAATCATGGCAATATAACAACGTAAGTAATCTATAGTTTATTTTCTACGACTGGGATGTAGTAGATTCATTCATTGGGATAAAATAGTTAACATTGTGATGCGGTAGAATAATATTGTAATGCAATAGATTTATAAATTGTGATGTAGTAGATTTATACATTGTGATGTAGTAGATAACGTTGTGATGTAGTAAATATCTAATGCATCATAGTAATAATGTTTAATTGCGAGTCACAATTATATTGTTAGTGCATACATTTGTCCTTTTAAAGTGCATCACTTCTTGTTTGTAAGATCATGAATTGCAGCACTCCTTACATAACATGATAGAAGTTGTAAAAAAAACAAAGCAGCACCTACAGAATGCAATGCAACATTATCTAGTTTTATGAAATATCATTATGTTTATAAGTAATGCATCAAAGTTGTACATACTAATTTAAGAAATAATTTAATGTAATATAAATTAAATGAGCAGGTAATAATTTACATTGTAAATCTTAAAAAACATTAAAGAAATTTATAGTTTTTTTTAACTTTAATGCACTAACAAAATTCATTGTAATGCAGTAACTTTTTAACTAAGATGTACTAACTTTTTAAACTATAATGCACTAACAAATTACATTGTGATACAATAACATTTTTAACTGAGATGTACTAACTTTTTTAACTGTAATGCACTAACAAATACATTGTGATGCAGTAACATTTTTAACTTAGATGTACTAACTTTTTTAGTTGTAATGTACTAACAAAATACATTGTGATGCAGTAACTTTTTAACTGAGATGTACTAACTTTTTTAGCTATAATGCACTAACAAAATACATTGTGATGCAGTAACATTTTTAACTGAGATGTACTAACTTTTTTAACTTTAATGCACTAACAAAATACATTATGATGTAGTAACTTTTTTAAACATTGTGATGTAGTAGATAACGTTGTGATGCAGTAAATATCTAATGCATCATAGTAATAATGTTAATGCATCACAATTATTTGTTAGTG
The DNA here is from genome assembly GCA_026074375.1 of Tanacetum coccineum. Classification (NCBI taxonomy): domain Eukaryota; kingdom Viridiplantae; phylum Streptophyta; class Magnoliopsida; order Asterales; family Asteraceae; genus Tanacetum; species Tanacetum coccineum. The sequence continues at coordinate 30,158 of BQNB010030965.1, forward strand.
CATCATAGTGTCATTTTAAGTGCATCACTTTGTGTTTATATCATGAATTGCCAGCATTCCTTACATAACATTGATTGAGTTGTAAAAAAACATAGCATGCTACAGAATCAATGCAACATTATCTTAGTTTTATGAAATATCATTATTGTTATATGTTATTGCATCAAAGTTGTACACAATTATTTAATATATAATTTAATGTAATATAATTTAATGTAGTAAAATTTGCATTGTGATGCTAAAAAACATTAAAAAAATATATAGTTTTTTTTAACTGTAATGCACTAACAAAATACATTGTAATGCAGTAACTTTTTAACTAAGATGTACTAACTTTTTTAACTATAATGCACTAACAAAATACATTGTGATACAATAACATTTTTAACTGAGATGTACTAAATTTTTTAACTGTAATGCACTAACAAAATACATTGTGATGCAGTAACATTTTTAACTGAGATGTACTAACTTTTTTAGCTATAATGCACTAACAAAATACATTGTGATGCAGTAACATTTTTAACCGAGATGTTCTAACTTTTTTAACTTTAATGCACTAACAAAATACATTATGTTGTAGTAACATTTTTAACTGAGATGTATTAACTTTTTTAACTGTAATGCACTAATAAAATACATTGTGATGCAGTAACTTTTTAACTATAATGTAACATTTTACTTTACATAAAACAAAGGGGATACTGCATAAGTTACTAAAAGAGTATGTTCTGATTAAAGATAAGTTGGTACTCCTATCTTATTTTCAATTCTAACTTTAGTGCAGTAAGACTATAGTGAAGTAAAATATTACAAAAAACTTTAGATATCAAGGTTTCCTCGTTAACCCTTTATGTTCTTTAGTGTTAGGGTGTCTAGTTTTGAAAAAGGCTAATTAATAATAATTATCAAGGACTAAGATATATTTACCTTTCCGAGACCACTTATTTCAACGATAATAGAAGAGTTTGTTGAGGGCATATCGTAAAACAAAAGCAAAAGCTTGAATGGGTCGGAGCATGTGCAGTTTGGCCAGGCTTATGCTTGGAAGTATGCATTGGAGAGACAATAGTGGTTTGTTGAGAGGATGTGTTCGTAGGAGTGAGCAACTAATGATATTGGACATATGACTTTAATTGTGTGTTTGGTTGATGTATTTAAATTGGTAGTTGAAGGTCATTGAAGTTTGAACAGATGGCTTTAATTTATAGTTCTAGCCTGAGCTCATGTGGCACATTGTACCTTAAAAAAAGGAAACAATGTAGAGTAATGGCATGGTATTGAGCTCGAGCCCGAGCTACTAGAGTAGACTTTCGAGTCGAGTTTGAGCTCCAAATTACTCGGCTCGTTAGGCTCGAGAGTCATGTCATGTTTAAGTTGAATGAGAGATATTTATCCTTTTGCATACATTTAATTACTCAAAGTCTTTACTATTTAAAGTAACATGTATACTAAGCGAGGTCGAACTATGAGCTCGGCTGTCACATTATACCTACAAAGAAGCAAACAATGTTGGATAATGGCATCCTACTATACATATGTCCTGGATGTAACACCAGACATTGACGTCATAATACTTGGAGAAATACACAATGAACAATGATGAATGACGAGATCAGGGACGGAGTCAGGGGGTGTCCCGCGGTTGCCCGGGACACCTATGGATTTTTTTCGATGTAGTGTTAATTTTTGAAAAAACAAGAAGTTTCTCAAATGTATCATAAATGCACCCGGTCAATCGAAATGCGTTTATAGTCTTGTCGTTTTAATGAAATCTTCGTTCTAATTCACTTTTTACCTCTATTATATTACGGTTTAATTTTTTTTTCTTTCGGTCATATTTGGTCCTAGCTCCGTCCCTGGATGAAATGATAATATATTCGAGATAGTCATGTTCAAATAAGATTTGGTCGTGTAATATAATGCACATCAATAATAAGCGTGCAATAACTAGGATATGTCAGTACAGAAATAGTTGAAACATGTCTACCTCAAACACACTACGCTTAAAAATGACTTTAGATAAAAGTCGTGAAAATGTTTCTTGAAAGTACTACAATAATAAGAATGGTTAAACTAGCTGTTATACACGTGGCCCTAAAACATTTCCAACGAACCTTTCTTTATATTAATCATCCCGTGATTGGCTTGGACAATCAATGGCGCGAATTAACTGGTGTTGTATTTAACAAACAATTGTAACATCACAACCTCATCGATGAGATGTGGATCAACATTTTCATGAAAGTGAGCTGTAAAACTAGCATCATAGCATTTAGTATGTCATCTACCATTGCTAAATAGATATAATTACATCAACGCGTCACGTTGATAAAAGACTTAGATTTCAAGTTGTAATAGTTTGGTGGTTGGTTAAACAAAATAAATCGAAAAGTAAACGCAAAGTATGTAATATATTCCGTATATATTACATATGAAAAATGAACAAGTATATCATTCATATCGTGAATTATATAACAAGGACAAACAATCAAAAGAATAATACGAAGTGTATATAATACGCGACATGTATTATATATGAAAATAAAATAAAAGTATATAATACCTTACAAGTATTATATAAGAAACGTGAGAAACTAATTAAAACAACATAATTCGACACGTGTTCGGAAATCACAATATAAGTTAATAAATAGTCCTTGTTTATAAAAATAACGCACGTTTTATAGTTGAGAATTATGTAAACGATGTTTCAAAGCTTTTACAAAAGTTATGACTTTATCTTCTAGTCGGGAATTATAAAATAATATTTTATAACTTAGTATTTCGTTTTCTTGACGGGTTGTAGTTACAATAGTTGTCTCATTTGTAAAAGTATAGTTCTCGTTTGTTTATCTGGTTATTGTATAATTATAAATTAAACAATCTTAAAACTATATAACTTAATCCTTTTTCAATTCAATCCGTGTTGCAAATACGCGTGTTTCAATATATATCGAAACTAAGCAAAATAATAAATAGCACATTTATTTAACCATTAAACCACCATTAGATCCGGTTTTATATTTATAAAATCTTACGATATATTGATTAGTCGATTCATATAAACCAAACGCATCCTAATGGTTTTCCTGCTCACCCAAACACACCCTTATGGTTTTCCTGCTCACCCAAACACACCCTTATGGCTTTCCTGCTCACCCAAACACCTCTACTGCTAAACCAAACACCCTTTTTTGGGACTTCAGAACCAAGCGCACCATTGGTGCTGTTTTTTTATACCAAACGCACCCTTGTGCTGTTAAACAGCCAACCAAACGCACCCCATGTTGTTAACCCAGATCCAAACGCACCCTTTCGATGTTAATAACAACCAAACGCACCCTTTGTGCTATTATCGAAACGAAACGCACCCTGTTGGTGTTTTCTATCAAAACCAAACGCACCTTGTGGTGCTCTTATCAAAACCAACGCACCCTTAGTGCCGTTTTGCAGCCAACCAAATGCCCCTCTGCTGCCATAAAAACCCAACGCACCCTTAGTGCTATTCCCGCTAAACCAACACACCCTTTGTGGGTTTTTAATAAACCACATGCACCCTTGTGGTGACCGAGACATCAAACGCACCCTTTGGTGCTTTAAAACCGAACGCACCCTTTGGGTCATTTTTAATATCAAACGCACCCTAATCATTGGCTGGTGGAGGTGGTGAGGTGGTGAGGTGGGTGAGGTGGGTGAGGTGATGTTCGGTGGAGGTGGGGGGTGTGTGTTGGTGGTGGATGATGATGATGTTATTGTTGGTTCGGTTGGTGGTGTGTGGCGTGATGATGTTGGTGATGACAGCGGTGGGTGGTGTTGGTGGATCAGAGGTGGTTGTGCCGCGGTAGGGGTGGCGGCTGTTCGGTGGTGGTGATGTTGGTGGAGTTGTTGGTGAGGGTGACGAGAGAGATGGTGGTGAGGGTGGCGGGCGGCTGGCCGAAGATCGGCCGAAAGTTGGTCGAAAAGTGAGTGGAGGGGAGGAGGAAGATATGTGGAGGTTAGGTTAAAATGAGTTAACCTAAATGTTTATACATATATATATGAAAGTTTGAAAATGAAGTGGCAAGTCTCAAACAGTCTAGGGGGTTTCATGTAAATATTACTAGAGGGGCCAAAAATGTAATTTTTGTAAAATAATGGTTCGGGACTCGTTTAGGCTAGTTAGCGGATGGTTCAAAAAACGAAACTTGCGCCATTGCGTTCCAAATGATTTTTCCCACCAAAATAAGTATTCACTAGACTATTATCTAATAAATTTTTTTATAAAATCATTTAAAATGTTTGTTATTTATTGTGTAGTCATCGGGTAAGCTTTGTCCGAAAAATAAAACTTTAACTTGCGCATTTGCGTTTTTGAACAAACGTTTTTGAATAAAATATAAAATAATTTTATTAAATATTTTTATTTAATAAAAAGTGATAATTAAATATAAATTTAATTATTTTTGTGTCGGCACACGTTGTGTTCGGTTTTCAAAACTTTGCGAGTGTATTTTGGTCATTTTCTGCTTATTTTTGGGTCTCGGGCAAAACTTAAAAGTTGCCCGGAATGTCGTTTTACATCAAACTGCTTTAGAGTCCGAGTCGTGTAAACGTGATTTAGCGGGTCGTTTTTGATAAGTCAACTTAGAAATAACATATATCTTCTCGTTTTCAAGTCAAATAATTTAAAAATAAATTTGCACATGAGAGATATGTAGTTAATAAATATGATTTATCATTTAAATATGTTCAGAAAAAAATTACTGGTTATGTGGTAATCGTTTTTATGTGACAATAAAAGATCAAAAGTCAAAAAATCAACTCGGACCCGAAAAATCAAAGGGTAAAATAGTCATTTAAAATTCAAAAAATTGCCGGTTGTTACAAAACCTAGCATAAGGAATGGCTAGAACTAAATCCGGTAAGATGATAACAAATGATATCGAAAATATGACTATTGCAAAATATATGAAGTATGAGGTGGAGATAAAAAGGGATCCCTGGGGTTATGCTCAAACCTATACTAGGAGTTCAGGATCAACCACCCTTGAAAGAAGTAAGGAAAACAAGCACCACCCTGACAAACTGAAAACCAATGCCTATTTTCCATCATTTCCCCCTTGTTTCAAACTTACACAAAACCACTTACAAAGTCTACACATGAACAGTAGGAGAAGACACCAAATGACTCTTTAACCTCTGTGTGTGTGAAAAATGAACAACTAACACCTTCTCCATGTGTGGAGAGGGTATTTATACATCTAGCTTGTAACCGGCCATGGGCTTAAGTTAGGGGCTTCTATGTGTCTTTAGCCCGGTTAGCTTACTAACATTACATATGATTAATCTACGAGCTACGACTATCTATATTAGAAGTGACCGATACTTTTTATATTCCTAACTGGACTAGCAAAATTCAAGGAATATCTTTCGTAACGGAAAAGGAAGAAGAGGACAGTTCAAAAACCTTACCATGCCAGCTACCACCTAAAGAAATGAACCCAGGAAGTTTTACACTTCCTTGCACTATTGGTAATCATAAGTTATATGATATGGCTGATTTAGGAGCTGGTGTTAATGTGATGCCTAAATCATTAGTTAAACACTTGAAATTGGCTGACCTTAAGGAAACCAACATGGAAGTTGAAATGGCGGATATGACAAAGAAGGCCCCATTAGGAATTTTGGAAAATATCCTAGTAAAAATCAATAATTTCCTATTCCATTTTGACTTTGTAGTTATTGACATGCTAGAAGGACTTAACGAAACAATGCTTTTAGGTAGACCATTTTTAGCAACAATACATGCTCAGATAGATGTTTTTAGGAAAGAAATTTCGTTAGGAATAGGTGAAGAAAAAGTGAAGTTTGATATGAATGGAGGAATATGTCACTCTAGAGTTCCTGTTGAAAAAATTTACATGGCAAGCTCTGTTTAGGAAAGCAAAAATTTTAACCTTCTAAAATTGAAAATGATGTATTCTTTTATGATTCCCCTGCGTGCTTGTTATTGGAGCGAGGTACCCCTTCCTGTAGCGAGGAAAGCATAGACACTGTTGATTCAATTCATGATATGCAGGAGCTTGAAGGTAGTCAAGATGATGAAGTAGGAAGCCATCTCTTAGGAAATGAAGTATCAAGATGGCATGTTTGAAAACCCGTTCATATAACTTTTGTAGAGTATGAGAAGGATTGTGGACAGTGGCCTACTTGCAATCTCGATTTAAGCTTTTGTAGTGGATATGATACTATTTATGGATAAGAGGAAAGTGGGATGCTCAAACAATGGATATGTTTTCAAGATCATGAAAGACAAAATGTTAGGGGGGAATGGGATGATATTTGCTGACTTCCTTAAAGTAAGGTACGGGAAAAAGAATATTGACGATGTAACTTGTGAACGGTGATACTACGAATGGGTAGCACAAAATTATGACTTTAACGTTAAATCACGAAGAGCCACAGAGTATGCTGACCCATACGACTTTCACCATGAATACCCCCACTCATACATTCCTCAGAAAAGTGATAGCCCACCAAATGACACTTTGCGCATAAACACCTACTTCCCTGACGTCTTTCGAACACAACTTAAAAAACCACGTCTTAGGGATAATTAATTTGAAGAGTGGGTGAAAATTAAGTTAGGACATACAAATGTCAGTGAAACTATTAAGTGTGAAATGTTTAAGGAATGGATAAAAGAAAACTTTAATTTTGAGGTTGATTTCGAAAGGACATGGGACGACCCATACTCTAGGAGATTTGATGTATACAAGGAAGAGTTTGACAATGAAATTGAACAGTTGGAAAATGAATATGAGTTAAAAGCAGGAAGGAAGAGATATGCCTTGGATGAAGTATGGGAGAAATGTGAAAAGTTTTATGATACAACCAAACTATGGTATGATAAAGGATTCGATGAAGAGGAACTAGGGCAAAATGGAATAGAGGAGATAGATTACACACCTCCGTTAGTTAAAAGTGAAACTTTTGAAGTTCATCGATACACATTCAAAAATAGGAAAAGTTTCATAGGCATAACTAAACAAATGGACGACGTCTTAACATTTGGAAGAGTTAACAGATCTAGATTTATGGAAAAAACCAGGAAGGAGATGGACGAGGGAATGAGAACTACTAGGGAAATGTAGAGTTAGTTTGAGTCTAACTTAAAGACTCGTTAATAAACAAAAGTGCTTGTCGGGAGACAAACCGGCTTTGATTAATGAAATGCATTTAGGATGTCGAATTCTAGTTGGTTTTTGTTGGTTTCTCTCTTATTTTGTAGGTTCTCGCTATAAGGAAGTGGAATTCGAGGTCTCCTCGACTCGTTTTCATATGGTAGCAAGGTTCTGTCTAGGCGTAACCACATTGGTTACGCCATAAAACCTTTTCTGAAAACTAAAATCAGTTGAAACCTTTTCAAAAACCGTGTATAAGTAAATGAACTTTGTGGGTATGTTCTCTGGAAACCCTCATGAGAATTCACTCCTCCACTTGGGCCACCAAGTGGTTTAAAAGGCTTGTTGCATACGCTAAATGCAACCGTGATTCCTACGAAAGTGAGTTAGCACATGCACCTCACACCGGCACATGTCTACACTCTCATCTCGCGGACCCACATTAGGGTCTTGGCCTACCAACTAATAATCCTTCACTCAAGTCGTTTACGGTGATACACCAATCCTTGGTTACTCCATAAAACCTATTTTGAAAAACACCAAACCTATCCCCCAAAACCCCCATTAAACACCTACCCATCCACAATAAAAACCACCCCAATCCCCCCCCCAACTACCACCCACCCACCCCACAACCCCCACAGACCCCTCAAACCAACCAACCCTCACCCATCCCCAACACCCCCACTCACCACACCCCCCCCCCCCCCCGCCCCCCCCCCCCCACTACACTCCCCCCACTCCCCCCCCCCCCCCCCCCCCCCCGCCAGCCCCCCCCCCGAGTTTACGGTGTACCCAATCCCTTGGTTACGCCATAAAACCTTTTCTGAAAACTAAAATCAGTTGAAACCTTTTCAAAAACCGTGTATAAGTAAATGAACTTTGTGGGTATGTTCTCTGGAAACCCTCATGAGAATTCACTCCTCCACTTGGGCCACCAAGTGGTTTAAAAGGCTTGTTGCATACGCTAAATGCAACCGTGATTCCTACGAAAGTGAGTTAGACTTTAGTGTATATTATTCTTTGAACGTTTAATGCTTGTTGTTGTTTAGTGATTTCAGGGGAAAAGAGGTTATTCTATTGACACTTTGCAAGAATTCATCTCTCGCAGTCATCATTCGAAGAGGAGAGCAACGCTCAGGGGAGTCTTTTGTTTTAATTCTACTCTTAGTCCATAATTTTCATTTATTAAATGTTCAATAAGGGGACATTGTACCATTCCAAGTCGGGGGGGATTGAGAGTAGAATTACCACTTGACACTATATTTGCCTTTGATTTTCTAGTTTTCTTTGAAAAATGGTATCAATTTTAAAATTTTTTACATGTTTTTCTTACTAAACTAGAATTAATCTTTGCTGAGCACACTATTATCCCATAATTAAATTGGTGAGGTTAAGCCTAATATTCTGTTTTCATTTATTATACAAAAATCCACCAAATATACGAGAGTGCCGGTAGTATTGTAGACTTTAGAACTTGACATGTACATCTTGTCAAGACCTAATTGGTTAGTTGGAATAGACCGTTGAAGTAGGAACATCTTTGGAATCACCACCAAAAAGCCTATGTGTGTGTGTTTATCGACTTGTCACACTGACTTATTGACCTCCCTGTGTAAAAACTTTGTTGCACTCAGTATTAGTGCAAAATACCCCTAGATCACCTTGTTAAGCCAATCTCTGTTTAAACCCTATATGTTTCGTTACACCATTTCGCCTTAGCCTACCCTGTAGTCTTTATTTTCTTTGTGTTTAAAAATCTCTGGTACGTTATTGTCTATGGTTCGGGGAAAATAATAAAAAAAAAAAAAATAATGGGTTTTTTTTTTTTTTTACGAGAATTTTATGCATTCGTGGAAGACCTATCATTAATGATCTATAAAGACCCCCCCCCTGTATCATCTACATCCCGACCATTGGTTTTGCTCGAATGAGGGATTTGATTGCAATCATGTATGTCTATTCCATTGTTATAGATGTGTATATGTGATTTTTATCGCCCTTGTTGGTGTAACGCTTTTGGAAAAGGACTGCATGATGATTCACACTTAAACCTGTTTGCCACCCATGTTGCCTTTGAGACTGTTTAGATCCTAATTCTAGTTGGTGGAGACTTGTGTACTTTCCAAGCTTATGATAGAATACATGCTATGACTGTGCAATTGAATGATCATCCAGAAATGAAACACTTAGATTAGTAATGAGAGTTGAGTATTTTTGATCCCCTTTTCATGAGGTGTTCGGCTCTGGTATTTTCTAGCATAAATAACTTATAAATTCATTTCTCCGAGTTAAATTGGGGAAATCTTTTATAAATTATTCTAAACGGTTCTACTTGAGGGCAAGTAGAAGTTAAGTGGGGGGATTAAATTGGGGAAATCTTTCATTGCATTTTAAATTTTTGTATTTTCTTTTTGAATGTGTTTACAACGATATTGATCTATGATCTTTCTTTTTCAAGATAATAAATTTGCGAGACATTTCAACTGTGTTGGAGTCATACATCGCATACCAATCATGTTAACTAAATACTCAAACCTTTCTTTTGGAAGTACTTTTCTAAATAGATCAGCAAGCTGGTATTCCGTCTCAACAAAATAAAGTTCAATTGTACCTTGTTCAACATGCTCCTTGATAAAATAATATCGGATGTTGATGTGCTTTGTACGAGAATGTTGTACCGGATTACAGGATATAGCAACTGCACTCTTTGAATCATAGTACATTGGAATCTTGGTGTAACTGATAACATCAAATAGTTAATACATTTTAATATCAAATTCCCTATGAAAATGCTTATAAACATGTTGTAAATGTCTGAAAACGTTACTTAATTGCTTATATTTAGTTTTCAAGGACCAAGTGATCATTTTTAGAAAAAGACGAGGGATTTGGACATAAAAGCACAAAAGTGAAGAGTTCAAGGCAGTTTACGGCGTAACACCCCCGAGGGATTACGCCGTAACATATTCTAATGAAGAAATGAGTCATCACACCTTTTACGACGTAAAGCATCTCCTACTTTACGCCATAACATTCAAAATTCATAAAAGATGATTTATCCGAGTCAGCGTTACGGCGTAACATAGGAGACAAGGTTAGGTCGTAACATCATTTTAGCCTAGAAGATTGGAAGTCTACGTAGCAAGGTTACGGCGTCACGTCTAACAAGGGTTATGCCGTAATAGTTTTGATTTATATAAATAGAGCCCTCATCCGGCTCATTCAGCATCACTCGCTTCCACAACTCACAACACAGTTCCAAATGGGTGAACAAAACCCCCAAAGTCCGAAGCATTTCATCAGAAGTCTAAGGGAGAAGTCACTTTACACATTTATTGTGTTTATTTCTTTCATAACATTCACTGTAAGAACAATGATGATTCAATCCATGTCTATGTTCATTAATTCTTATATTTACTATTGTTATGATTAGTGTTTCCTGTTCAATTATGGTTCTGTTAGATACCCTTATAGCCTTTCATTGATCCTTGTGTTTTGGTAGTATAGAGGGTGGCTTAGATCTTGTTAATCCTGATATTAGACATACCATGTTGAACCTGGGATTAGCGGGGTACTAGGGTAGCTTAGCTTGACATCTATCCCTAGTGTAGGAATTTATCAAATTACCGCCTTTATGCCATATTAAATACTTAAAAAATACAGGAACTCTTTCAGATGAGGTTAATAATCGGTTTAGATTATAGATTAGTCTTAAGGGTAGTTGGGAATACAAACTTGGCTGCCCTGCTCGTATGATGGTAGGGGAATGTGGGATCGCAGAGTAAGTATAGGACATACCTCAAATGCCAATTCGGTTCTGTCGATATTAGAACCACTAATGGAGCTTATGAATAGAACAAACATTGCACAAGAATAATGTAATCATAGCATTAGTAACGAAATGGTTAGGCCAGCACGCTTTTCTCCCTGAATACTTCTATCAATTTACTTTATTGCATTTACTTTTCTGTAGTTATTAAAATCAACTTTAAAAAACATTTTCAAACGTGACATAATCAAATTAAAACTAGTAAACGTTAGCTCTTGGGACGACCTCGGATTTACCAATCTACTGCACTATAAATGACCGGGTTCTCTGCCCGTTAGTGCGTGTATCGGTAGAACGATTTTTATTAAAATTTAAAACTTGGGCAAATAATTATTTAAAATGAAATATATACGCTTCAAGTTTTTGGCGTCATTGCCATTAGCTAAATTTAGATTTAGGTTTAATTTCTTATTACAAAACATTCAGAAAAATCCAATAATGGATGAGGGGGATATCGGGTAACCTCACCATAGCAGTATCTAGCTTAAATAGAGGTAAACCACACCAGGCGTGGTTAAACGAAAATAGAGGCCATGTGATATTTGAGATAAAGATCCCTTCATAGCAGAATTGAGGGAGGATACCTTTTCGGAAACAAGAACGACGATGCCCATGATCATGTGGAGCGATTTGATATTTGTTAAGCTTATTCAACATTCTCGGTTAGTATCGAATGATGTCGTCATGCTGCAAAAACCGTCTTCCCCATAACTACCTAACAGAATCCTTTAATTGATGGGTGGACAACTTCCTCCAGGATAACCATCGATCATGGATCTCCTTAAAAAGGCCTTTATCCAAAGGTACTGTCCACCATTAAAGATTGCCAAGCAGCTTGAAGAAATCCACAACTTCAAGCAGGAATGAGATGAGACTTTATACCAAGCCTGGGAACAGTATAATGACGTACTCTATAAGTGCCCCACTCATGACATTAATAGCCATCAGAAGGTAAACATCTTTTATAATGGTCTTGGGACCATGAACCGCCAATTGCTTGACTCACAAGGACCAATTCCTGGCATGACACCTGCTCAAGCATTAACAACGATTCAGACTATGACTGACCACTTCTAAAAGCGGCACGATGGGACATCCAGCAGAAATACAAAGGGCAGTAGTAATTCTAAAGGGATATCTGCTATTGTAAACAAGCTAGAAAACCTCGGTCAAGACATGAAGAAGTTGAAAGAGAATGTTCACTCTATTCAAGTAGGATGTCAAATTTGTGGAGGAGCTCACATCAACAAGGATTGCCCTCTAAACAAGGAAGTAAAGAGTGTGGAAGAAGTTAAATATGGAGAGTTTAGTCGACCCTTCCCAAATAACAACAGAAATGACGGTAGATTTAATAGGGGAGAATATGACCAACCATCATCTGGAGAGAGAAGACCAAGCCTAACTGAAATAATCAATAAATACATGGAAGAAGCATCTAAGAGACATGCCGAGAAAGAAGAATGGTTAAAGAAATTTTACCAAAGTACACAAATCAGCCGAGAAGCTCACGACAAAATTATCCAAGGTTTTGAGACAAAGGTAAAAACCTTAGCAAATGAAGTTGAAGGGCGAGTTAACAATGGAAAGTTTGAAGAATGCAAAACAATCTATACTGAAGATGGATCACCATTATACACACCTTTCTATTATTCCCCCAAGGAAATTGAATACTTTTCTTCTAACTTAGGATTTTTGGATTACGAGAAACAAGAAATCGACAATTCAGGAATGGCTGAGGCGCTAGCAGCACTTGAGGCCACACTTAAGATAAAAAAAGAAAAACAAAGTGTAAACTACTATGTTGATCCTTATGAGCCCCCAAAACCATTCCTTAGACGATTAGAGCAACACATAGAAGAAGCATTGATGCACAAAACTATGAAGAGCTTGAAGAAAATCAAGATAAATAATCATTTGTTAAAAGAAATTAGGCAAACAGACAATTATGCAAAATACATGAAGGACTTGGAAAAACAAAAACTAGGACCAAAGAAGTATGAGTGAAATAAGAAAGAACCCAGAGTTGCTCCGCTCATATTCTCAGAATCATCTACCCCTAAGGAAGCAAGATTCTAGGAAGTTTCATTCTCCCTTGTTCCATTGGAAAGTTAGATTTCAATAATGCATTAGCCAAATATAGGAGCTAGCATCAGCGTCATGCCCCTTTCTATGTATAAATGTTTGGGCATAGGAAAACTCGAACCAATTAATATGGTGATCGAAATGGCTGATAACACTAAATGCACACCTAAGGGAATAGTAGAAAATTTACTCATAAAAATAGACAAATTCATCTTTTAGGTAGATTTTGTGATTCTTGATATGGTTGAGGACCTAAGGATGCCCATCATCTTAGGAAGACCATTGCTAGCCACTGCACATGCTAAAGTAGATATATTCAGAAAGTCTATTTCTCTAGAAGTTGGAAAACAGACACGTAATATCAAAATGAGAAAGTAGTTTTACTATGACGTTATAGAATCTGTTTTGATACTAATAAGAAGCGATACATGGCCGGAATATGATGACTTTAAAAAGATTAGTTATGATTTATTCTTATACAATTCTGAATCTTGTGAGTTTAACCGACTATTAAGTATCGATCTAGACATTTTTTCCTACGAAATTGACGTACAGGAATCTTATAAAGAGATCGTATATAGGATAACTAAAGTTGAAAAAGAGAAACAGTCCAGACCTAGAGAAAGAAGGATGCATTGGTGTAAGGCGATTTTGCAAGAAAAAGAAAATGGGAGCGAGTATTGGCCATCTTGCGACCCAAACCATGATGTATGCGATGGAGGAGATTCACAAATTAACAAAGTGAAACGTTATTGGGAAAGCATGACACGATGAAAAGGCGAGAGAGTTAGATATGGGAATTATCTAGGCTTAAATGATTGGATGAAAATAAGATATGGGAAGGTATGCAAGATGACCAGGGAGAGAATTCTCAAAGACCACTGAAGAAACAGGTTCGGAGGTGAAGAAGATGACTTAGAAGAGAACTTGGAAGACCCAGAGGAGTACGAAGAAGATAAAGCAAACGCAATAATGGGGGCTATTCATGATAAATTAAACGATGATTGGTTTAATAATACAAGTGAAGATGAAGACGATTTGGAAGGGATACTTGATTATTTGGAACCAAGAATCATATGACGGATTCATCAACTTGGATGACAAAGCCTATAACAAAAGAAGGTGTAAATTGTTGGGAATGACCTATAAGGAACCAACTCTGATTTTAATGGAAAAAGTTAAAGTCACTCGATACACCATTGGTCCAGGTGAGATCTACACAAAGGTAAATGTATTAGGAGTTGATGAAATACCGAGAACTAGGGATAACGTTGCTGCAATAAGAGCCAGATTAATGGAAAAGATGGCCCAATCATGGCGAATGGCCCATGCAGAAGAGCTAAAACTCTTAAGTATAACTTAAAGACTTGAAATGAAACAAAAGTGCTCATCGGGAGACAACCCGTCTTTATTTTCTGCATTTTAGTTGGTTTTTGTTGATTCTTACTTATTTCGCAGGTTCTCACTATAAGGAAGTTGAATTTGATTGTCTCCTTGAACACATTTCAAGTGTAAAGTGTTCTGTCCTAGGCGGTAACCACATGGTTACGCCTTAATATATATTATTATGGACGTAATGTCCTAATTAGATACGCCATAAACCTTCTTATATTCCAATTAAAAAAATTTTAAAACCACAAGTTACGGCGTAACCAACTAATGGTTATGCCAAAAAAAACATTACTAAAAAACTAAACATCAGATTTAAACCTTTATTAAACCGGTGTATTATAGTAAATGAACTTTGTGGGTATGTATTCTCAGAAACCCTCACAGACCTTCACTCAGTCCCACTTGGACCACCAAGTGGTTTAAAAGGCTTGTTGCATCATTCCAAAAGTCGACCGTGTTCCTACAAAAAGATGATTAGACTTTAGAGTATATTATTCTTGAACGTTTAAAATGCTTGTTGTGTGTTTATGATTTCAGGGCAAACGAGGTTGTTCTAATAGACACTTATGCAAGAATCCATTCACTTGCGCAGACAACATTCAAGAGGAGAGAACGCTCAAAGGTATTCTTGTTT
The DNA here is from genome assembly GCA_026074375.1 of Tanacetum coccineum. NCBI lineage: Eukaryota > Viridiplantae > Streptophyta > Magnoliopsida > Asterales > Asteraceae > Tanacetum > Tanacetum coccineum. The sequence goes on from BQNB010030965.1 coordinate 45,264, forward strand.
TAATTCTACTCTTATTTCAATAATTTCATTCCTTAAATGTACAAGAGACATTGTAACAAACCAAGGTGGATGAGGATGGGAGTAGAATTACCACTTGATCTATATTTGCCTTCGATTTTCTAGTTTTCTTTGAAAAATGGTGCCAATTTTAAAATTTTTGACATGTTTTTCTTACTGAACTAGAATTAATCTTTGCCGAGCACACTATTATCCCATAATTAAATTGGTAAGGTTAAGCCTAATATTCCATTTCCATCTATTATATAAAAATCCACTAAATATATAAGAGTGCCGGTAGTATTGTAGACTTTAGAACTTGGACTGTACATCTTGTCAAGACCTAATTGGTTAGTTGGAATAGACGGTTCAAGAAGGCATCATCTTAGGAAATCACCCAAAAAGCCTATATGTATGTGTTTATCGACTTGTCACACTGACTTTTCGACCTCCCCGTGTAAAACCTTTGTTGCACTCAATGTTAGTGCAAAATACCCCTAGATCACCTTGTTGTCCAATCTCTGCATAAAACCCTAATAGTTTTCGTTACAAACAACCATTTCGCCTTAATCGCCTAACCAGTAGTCTTTATTTTCTCGTGTTTGAAATCTCTAGCTACTTAAGTCTATGGTTCGGGGGAATGGGTACAAGAATTTTATGCATTCGTGGAAGACCTATCATAGATCTATAAAGACCCCCTGTATCATCACTTTCGATATTGTTTATCTTAAGTGAGGAGATGTGCGTATTATATCACACGCTGCAGGGGCAATAATAAAAAGATTTAAAGACTTCTATAGCAATTGCATGTTTAAAATAATGAAAAGAATGGTGCAACTATAATCCATCTATGTGCTAAAAATGTAAAGTGATGGAAGCCATCTTAAATGAATATGAAGGATTGGAGCTAGTAACCCATTATTGAAGACAGAAATTTGGACTTAGACTACTGGACTTAAGAAAGAACAATCGCAAGTTAAATGCAACTTTAGACTTACTATTGACATTTGTTTTCATGTTTTTATATGTAAAAACAATTATTGTGTATCCTGTTCCATATCCTACCCTAAATTAGTTCTAAACAACGTATCCCGACCATTGGTTTTTGGCCAAAAAAATGATTGGATTTGATTGTCATCATGTAAATGTCTATTCCATTTTTATAGATGTGTATAGTGCTTTTTCTCGCCCTTGTTTGTGAAAATGACGCTTTTTTGGAAAAGGACTAGCATGATGATATCACATTAAACCTGTTTATTGCCAACCCATGTTGCGCTTATGAACTAGTGTTTAGATCCTCAACCTGTTGGTGGAGACTTTGTACTTTATCAAAGCTATGAAGAATACATCTAATGACTGTGCAATTGAATGATCATCCAGAGAATGTAACACTTAGATTAGTTAAAGAGAGTTTGATTAATTTTGGATTCCCCTTTTTCATGAGGTTTTCGCTCTGTCTTTTCTTAGCATAAATAACTTAAAAACTTCATTTCTCTCCGAGTTCAATTGGGGAAAATCTTTTATAAATTATTCTAAACGTATCTACTTGAGGCAAGTAAAGTTAAGTGGGGGATAATTGGGAAATCTTCATTTCAGTTTAAATTTTTGGTTATTGTATTTCTTTTTGAATGTGTTTACAACGATATTGATCTATGATCTTTCTTTTTCAAGATAATAAATTTGCGAGACATTTCAACTATGTTGGAGTCATACATCGCATACCAATCATGTTAACTAAATACTCAAACCTTTCTTTTGGAAGGACTTTTCTAAATAGATCAGCAAGCTGTTATTCCGTCTCAACAAAATAAAGTTCAATTGTACCTTGTTCAACATGGCTACCATGATAACAATAATATCGTATGTTATGTGCTTTGTACGAGAATGTTGTACCGATTTCAGGCTAATAGCAACCGCACTCCTTTGAAACATAGTTACATGGAATCTTTGGTGTAAACTGATAAACACATCAAATAGTTAATACATTTTAATATCAAATTCCCTATGAAAATGCTTATAAATATGTTGTAAATGTCTGAAAACGTTACTTAATTGCTTATATTTAGTTTTTCAAGGACCAAAGTTGATCATATTTTAGAAAAAGACGAGGGATTTGAACATAAAAGCACTAAAGTGAAGAGTTCAAGCAGTTAACACGTTCGTAACACCCCGAGGGATTACGCCACGCAACATATCTAATGAAGAAAAGAGTCATCACAGCTTTACGCTAAAGCAATCTCCAACTTTTATGCCGGTAACATTCAAAATTTATAAAAGACGATTTATCCGAGTTAGTGTTACGGCATAACTAAGTGCCGACAATTGTTACCCGTACATTCCAATTACCTAGAAGATTGGATAGCTTATTTAGCAAGGTTACGGCGTAACAATCTCCATAAGGGTTTACCCAATCTTAACATATTTCGATTTATATAAAAAGAGAGCCCTCATCGGCTCATTTAGCATCACTCCACTTCCACAACACACAACCAAGTTCCAAAGGGTGAACCAAACCCCCAAGTCCCGAAGTATTTCATCTGAATTCCAAGGGAGAAGTCACATTACACATTTCTTGTATTTAATCATTCATAACATTCACTGTAAAAATAATGATGATTCAATCCATGTCTATGTTCATTAATTCTTGCATTTCTGTTACCATAAGCGGCTAAGCACTCAAAGTGCTGGAACTACCCATGTATTTACTATTGTTATGATTTAATTTTTTCTTGTTTAATTATGGTTCTATTAGATCTCCTCAAAGCCTTCATTGATCCATGAATTTTGGATAGTATAGGAGGGTTGCATAAATCTTGTTAATCCTGATATTAGACTTACCAAGTTAAACCTAAGATTAGCGGGGTACTAGGGTAGCTTGACACCTATCCCTAATGTAGAAATTAACCAAAATTCCGCCTTTGCCATATTAAATACTTATAAAATGCATGAACTCTTTTAGAGGGGGTTAATTAATCTAGATTTTAGAATATAGGATGTTGGTTCTTAAAGGTAGTTGGAATAAACCACAACAAACTTTATGCCCTCTCGTAGTTAATCGTATGGGAATGTGTATCGGCAAAGTAAGTATAGACAACTTCAACTGCCAAATTCGTGTATTGATATTAGAACCACTAATGGAGCTTATAATTGAACATTGCATAGGAAAATGTAATCATAGCATTAGTAACGAAATGGTTAGGCCAACATGCTTTTCTCCCTGAATACTTCTATCAATTTACTTTATTGCATTTACTTTTCTGTAGTTATTAAAATCAACTTTAAAAAACATTTTCAAACGTAACATAATCAAATTAAAACTAGTAAACCATAGCTCTTGGGACGACCTCGAATTTACCAATCTACTGCACTATAAACGACCGGGTTCTCTGCCCGTTAGAGCGTGTATCGGTAGACGAGTTTTATAAATTTAAAACAATTTTACGCATCTACAACGATATCCATAATCAAGCAGTTGCGCCCTCATCTAAATGACTTATGTACAACATGCTGATAAAGATACGTACTCTACTTCCGTAGTTGACATAGCTGTACAATCTTGCTTTTTAGACGACCAACTGACTAGCTTGTCTCCTAGAAACTGGATTCCTTCAAATGTACTTTTGCAATCATCGTGACACCATGCATGGTCTGCATCTGAATATGCAATTAGCTCAAATACATAATCCTCCGAGTACCATAAACCCATGTTAATGGGTTGTCTGAGGTAACGAAAGATCCTTTTGACCTCTTTGAGGTGTTTCTTAGTTGGGCGTGCCTGATACCTTGCACAGACAAATGTTGCAAAGGCAATGTCTGGTCAACGTGAAGTGAGATACATAAGACCTCCAATCATATTACGGTATTTAGTATGATCAGTTAGGGTTCCTTGTAAATCTGCGTCAATTATGGCTGTAGCCATTGGTGTCGTAATAGCATCACATTTTTCCATCCTGTGTTTTTTAAGAAGCTCCATAGTTTATTGTGATTGGTTTAGGAAGATTATACAAGGGGATTGATGAACCTGGAGTCCTAGGAAAAACTTCATTCACCCATCATTGACATTTCAAAGTTATCTTTCATTAGTTTTGCAAATCCGTTTGAGAAAATTGGATTTGTTAAACCAAAAATAATGTCATCGACATATATTTGAACTAATAAAAAGTCATCCCCGTGTCTTTGTGTGAATAGTGTTGGATCAACAATACCTTTTGTGAAATGGTGTTCAATCAAGAAGGAGGAAAGCTTATCATACCATGCTCGAGGAGCTTGTTAGAGACCGTACAGAGGTTTCTTAAGACGATCGACGTGGTTAGAAAAGTCTGGATTTACAAATCCGTCTGGCTGACTTACAAAAACTACTTCTTTCAATGGACCATTAAGGAAGGCAGTCTTCACATCCATTTGGTATATTGTAAAGTTCTTGTGAGCCGCGTAAGCCACGAACATTCGAACAACTTCTAGTCATGCCACTGGAGCAAACGACTCCTCAAAGTCTATTCCTTCTTTTTGACTATAACCCTTAGCAACTAGACTCGATTTATTTTGAATAACCATGTTTTCAGCATCTGTTTTGTTTTTCTAAAGCCATTTTACCTTGATTACATGCTTGCCATTAGGTAGTGTAAAAAGTTCCCACACATCTAATCATTTGAACTGATTAAGTTCATCTTGCATTGATTCAATCTAGCTATGATCAAGCATAGCTTCCTTGATGTTTTTAGGTTCAATAATACTCGCTATAAGTGCGTACATACACAACTCTGCATCCGTTCGAAGTCTACTTCTTGTTGTCACTGGCTTGGAAGGGTCACCAATCACTTGTTTAATTGGATGATTCTTAGTCCATTTATCAGTGTAGCGATGTTGTTGGTGGAACTCGTGCAAGTTTGGCGGGTCCTGATAGTTTGAAGATAACTCAGCTTCTTTAAACTCAGGATTTCCAAAAGAATGCATGATAATATTCCTGTCAAGTTCTGCAAGGTCTTCTTGAATTTGTTCATTAGAATGACTATCCAAGACTGGAGTTGAGGATTCTTGTGCAATTGTTTCTTCTGATGAGGTTACTATTTGCGAAGCATCAATATCTTGAACAATGATTGAAGAAGATGATGGAGTGTCTTCATTATCAAGAGTATTTGCAATGGAATTATCTGACACTTCTGAATTTCTTGGCGCATAGTATTCTTCATACATAGGACCAAACAAGTTATCCAGGTCTTGTTGTGACAGTATGATTCGATCCAAATAGTCTATATATAATAAAATATATATCCTAAATATCTCAAATTAATATTCATCATAATACAAAAGTTCCCGTTAATATAAAAATTGCTTGAGGACAAACAATAGTATATATCCCAGTGTCGAATCCCACAAGAAGTGAATTTGAAGTCACGGGAAAGTATTTTGTTTGATGCTTGAATATCAAGTATTTTTGGGTTTTTGATTCTTATTCTAAAAAAGCAAAGGAAGCGAAAAAGCAAGTAATCAATTAAGGCAACTAATGATTAAAGCTAAAAACGTTAACGGGAATCTAAAAACGCGACTAAAGACCTAAATTATTAAAATTTAACCCTAAAACTATTTTTTCATTTTTTATAAATCCTAAATGACTGAAAATAATTTTAGAAAAAAAGAATTATATTTTTTTAATTTTTATTTTATTTATTATGAATAAAAAACATGTTTAATCTAAATTAATTATTAAAAATAGAAAACTAAATATTAAAATTCTAGAAAAATTAGGAAAATTACTTTAACCTATTTAGAATCTAAGAAAAATGAAAACTTGAAAATTTGCTAAACGAATAAGCAGTTAATAAGCAAAGAAGCTCGAATAAGCTAAACTAGAAAATACCCTTAAATAATAAATGAGGTGGGACTTTAATGAAAAAGTCCCAAGGGCGAGATGGTAGTGAGAGTGTGTGTTGAGGTGTTGGTGTTATGAAGGAAAGGTCACAGGTTCGAAACTTGTGGCCTTTCTTTTTGACAAAACATTTTTTTGAAAAGCTAAACTATAAGCTTAAGTGAGCAACTTTAATAAAACAACTTTTTTGACAAAACTTAAAATTAAGCTAGAATTAAGCAGATTAAAAGTGACAGTTTCAAAGAAAATAGCTAATGACTTAAAAGCAATACTGTTTGGCTCTTTAGACTTAATAAGCAAAGGTGAACACCAAAAAGCTAACAACAGACCCTAAGCTGACCTTAATAATCACTTCTAAACCTAAATAAGCAACTCTAATAAGCTGAATAAGCAAAAAAAAATAGATAATTTTAATAAGCAAAATTTGGCTAACCTACTAACCAAACAAACCAAAAGGGCATTTTCAAGCTTAATTTTAAGCTACTATATCAATAAGCTAGTCTTTTAAACCTAAAAACAGATTAAATTCAACAACCAAACAACTCAAATAAGCAAGAAATTAGCATTTTGAATCACAAAATAAGCTAGAAAAAGCTAAGTGAAAATGACAGCTCAACTGTTTTTGGTTTTTTTTAAGATTTTGAAAAGACTAAAGGATAATTTTCATACCTAAAATAAGCTGGTAAAATAAGTTTAATTTACAAAATAAGCTAAAACAAATTCAATTTTATACCTTAAAAGAACTAAGCTGATCAAATATTACAAACCTTAAAAAACCTAAACTGACCCTATATTTGCTTTTTGAACATTCTAGACCTTTTATTTTTGAAAATAGACTCATAAACTATGACAAATTAAGACTAAAACTCAGAAGACAATTGCACACTTATACCACTATATTCTATTGTATTTTGAGCCTAAAACAAGCAAGAAAACAACACTTACAAGTCACTTATTAAGATCTAATCAAATAAGCAATTCTAGCATCACAGATTCAAACAACCTATTGATTAAACCTTAAATTTGATATTTAAACTTTAACAACTTATTAAAACTGACTTATAGACCAAGTTTAAGCTGGTTAAAACTGATTCAAAAGCCAAAGTGGCTTAGGCAGCACTAACACTTGTTAGTGCTGCTTGTGCCAAACACCCCCTTAAGTTTTGATTTCCCATTTAAAAGCTACAAAAGAGTGAATTAAGCTAAGATTTGTAAAAACAGATTAAGCCCTAAGTAGATTAAGGACAATTGAGCAAAAACTAAGGAAAGATAAGCACCAATTGATAAGCTAAACTAAATAAGCAGATTTAACTAAAGCTAGGAAAGAACTATATTAACTTTGAACTAAACTGATTTAAACTTATAACTAAGTATTCTAAGCTAAATTTATATAAGATAAGCACAAATAAACTAGGATAAGCAGACAATAAGCTGAAATCAGCAGATTAAAAGCAACATTCAAATTAAGCTTAAAATAAAAGAAAAGAGAAGGTACCTTTGTCCCAGCTAAACAGGGACCTTAAATGCTCTATAGAGCTTAAGTCAACAAGCTCCAGCTTATTATAGATAAGCTAGTATTGTCCATAAGCCCATCCATAATTGGCTTATCATCCAAATCAAAAGCTGAGGTAATTTAGGGGAGAATTTAAGTGAAAATCTAAACTCAGTTAACCTTTTGAAGGCTTAACTGAGTATAAGCTAGCTTAAGTAGTAAACAAGAGCTTATAGAAGCTTATTAGGTGATTATGAACATTTTTAAACCATAATTGCATAAGAGAAAAGACTATTATAAAACACGAATTGAAATTAAACTGAATTTTATTGAATATAAAAGAGATTACAATGCTTGGAAAAGTAAATGTTGGGAATTAAGGTTTTCTATAAAGTTTATACTACCAGCTCAACTTAGTACTGCCAAGCTTAAAGAGTTTGTACTGCACATATTATAACTACCAGTACTAACTGGTTAGTACTGCTAGAACAAAAGTTAGTACTGCCAGTATTAACTTAATACTGCTGAAAAGAATTTAATACTGCTGAAGACTAAAGACTGCATGAAGATAAAGACGTGTGAAGGGATATGCATGGATTTGTTCAAAGTATATATTCTATAAAGATTGGAAGATATGTACAAGATTATATATTTAGAAGATATGTTGAAGTTTAAAAGATTTGTAGTTATCTTGTAAAGGACTCCTTGGTGTATAAAATGAGATCCTAGGTTATGGTTTTAGATATCAGTTTTCCATAGAATTCATAGCTTCAAGGTTGTAAACCATATCACTTCATTAGAGTGATCGTATTAATATATTGAAGCTTATTGTGTTGGTTATATCTTTCTGTGTGTCAAATATACTTTACTGTTTCATTGAGTATACTTCTTAGTGGTATAAACTAGATTCCACATAGTTTATATCATTCACTCAAAGTTTCATTCTTTGTATTTTTGGATTTATCTAAGGATACTAAACCTTACATCAAGCTAAGGAGTTAAAGATCTATTCATTGGGATCAACAGTAAATTACATGAAAATTAAACTATAAGCTACTACAACGTTACAAATTACTAATAAGCTTAAGCTAAAACCTACATACCCTAATTGTGTGATCAAGCCCTCTATTTATAGGGGTGAGAGGAACCTTCTAGCCTTCAAGACGCTCCCCAATCTCTAATCTTGGCCCTTGATTCTTGATTAATTCCCAAGCAATCATTGGAGCCCTTGGATCTAGTGCCAGCTAACATCAACCAATCATGGCCTTGGGGATTGCCAGCATGGATATGCGAGTGTCAGAGGTGTCAGGAAAAGGTTTCTAGAAGCTCAAGAGTGCGTGTGTGGGGTGGATATGGATTTACCCTGCTTCGTTGTCCATGGTGAAAAGGAGGGAAATAGGTAAAGGGGACAAACAGTAATTTGACTGTTTGACCCGTGTTTTATAAAAGTATGTTGACTGGGTTAATGGTTTTGGTTTAGGCTTGACTTGGGCTAAGGGTTAAATTAGTGGATTTGGACTTGGACTTTTGTTTTTTTGTAAATGGATTTGGACTATGTTGTTATATAAAGGCTTTTAGGTTTAGGCTTATAAAATAATAGGATGACCTGGCCCATTAAGTAGGCCCGGGTTGGTCCGTAGAAGATCGGTATGCCTTCGGCTTTGATTTCTCGCGCTCTTTCCATTCCCATGCTCGATTTTGTCTGTTTTGCTTCGTTTTTGTCCATTTGTGTTTTATCCGTTACCTGCAAAGCATAATAACCAAAACACACATAT
>BQNB010030966.1:0-32762 GCA_026074375.1 Tanacetum coccineum
GGTTGAATAAAATTTTGTATGGTTGGGTCTTTGTGGTGATTTATTGCCGAAGCAATATAGAGAGAAAAAGGGAAAGAAAACTTTGATTTTTATCAAGTGTTTAAGCATGTATGTGATGTCTCATCACTAGATACATGTATATAAGGTGTAAGAACTAGTCAAAGGAGACAAGGTATGGTGTAGGGATGGTCTTGGTCTTAGTCCAAGTCAAAAAGACATGAAATGACTAGGTAAGGTGTAGTATTAATGAAGCATGGTGCACTTTGACCAAATGAAAGGGTTTCATTATTTTCCTTGTATAAATGGCTATATTTTCGGCAAAGAAGTGATATAAGTGATGATGTTTAGTAATTTTTTTATGTATTGGGTATAAATGTGGGTATTTGTTGAAGCGTAGAAAAGTTTTGGTGGTTCCGGGAGTGCCTAAACGCAATTTATCGCGAAACGTATACACTTTACGTATCCGATAAAAATAAAATGAACAAAGTTAATAATTATCCTCAAAATAATTATATAACCCTTGCTTGATGTAAACATTTAATTGTTTGATGCCCGTTTACATTGAACGCTAATTTTTAGCTTACGCGATTTAGCTTAACATTTATGATTTAAAGCAAACGCGTACAACACTAAAAATAAATAGTAGATTTATCGACGTCGTCAATGACTTGAAAACACAGGGTGTTATAGACTTCCCCCGTTAAACGAGCCTTGTCCTCAAGGCTCACAATGCAGCACTTGACGACGGTGTGGTATTGGTGAAGAGGTGTGGATGTTTCTTCTTGAATTGGTCTTCACGTTCCCATGTGAACTCAGGATCTCTCTTGGAGTTCCATCGAACTTTGACTAATGGGATCCGACTTCGCTTCAGCCGTTTAACTTCACGGCCCACTACTTCTAATGGTTCCTCAACAAAATGAAGCTTGTCATCAAGATGAAGTCCATCCAACGGAACGGCTAATGGTTCGTCGGCATGACACTTTTTCAGATTAGATACATGAAACGTATTATGAACTCTGCTTAATTCTTCTGGAAGTTCAAGCTTGTAAGCAACCTCTTCGACCTTTTCTAACACCTTGAAAGGTCCAACATACCTAGGGTTTAACTTCCCCCGTTTGCCAAAACGTACGACCCCTTTCCAAGGCGAGACTTTAAGCATAACTTTATTCCCGACTTGGAATTCCATTGGTTTACGCTTCATATTGGCGTAACTCTTCTGTCGATTACGAGCGGCTTGCATCCTTTGCAAACTTACTTTTAAGCTACTATTTTATTTCATAGTCTTACAAGCTACTCTTCTCTTTTAAGAGTTGCAAACTTCATACTAAAGAGAATCTCATTCTTTCTATAGTGAGAAGTTGTGTCTTCTACTTTTTGGTTTTTTTTTTGGGCTAAACCTCTCTTTTATATGTAGCTGCTCTGTAATTCAGTTTGGATAAGTATTAACAATAGATCATATAATGTTTTCTTAGAGTTTGATAGTTTTTTTTCAGAAAAAGTTTTAGAGGTTAAACGTTTTTTAAGTGTTATACCTCATGAGTCTGAAAATGCATTAGAGGCCATGTTTGTTTGAAATCTTGTATCTTCTACCTGTCACTCCGAATCAAAACCGACACCATTTCTATATTCCAACATTGCTTTTTGAAGATGTTATCTTTATTGATTTCCTTCTTCCTGGGTGTTTGTTCTTGATTCTGAACTGACCTATCTCGTGCTTTTGGTGCTTTTACATTGCCTGGCAAAGTATCCATCTTATGACAGTTGAAACACTCTACCTTGGTTTTATCATGTATCCCAGCTAGTCATTCATTAGCATTAATGAAATCATCTTGCCTGTCTCTGATAGATACATTATTTTTTTTATTACAAGCACTATTCCTCTTTGCCCTAGAATTTAAACAGGAGATGCTGCCAGACTTTAAATCCATTGCTTCTCAGATCATCTTCATGAATTTGCTCTAAGTCTTGATGTAAATGATTAGAACCATTGGGATTTTTCGACATGAAGAAAGATTTACGAAACATTATCACTGAAGCTAGCAATACTAACTTGAGGACGCTTTGTTATAATTAGGGCTAGCTTTTAGTACTAACTTGTGGAATAAGGCTGTGTTAGTCATACATCATTAGTGTGCTAGTGCTTGGTAAGACATGTCTGTGATTGCCAAGTTTTTTGAGCATTTGCCAGTATTTGCCACAACAGATTTTTGTTTACCTTTTGTGTAACAATTTTGAAGTTTTTGTACAGATCATCAATGCTCATTGTATCAACTTTAGGCGCTTATTATCCAAGAACAAACAAACATGAGTGTTTTCCACTCGGGGGAAAGCTGCTCAAAAATTCTTAACACATTAACAGATTTATCACCAGCATGCATTACAATATTCACAACATCTTGACAGATAATATGCTCTAAAAGACGTTCATTCTCAAGCTTTAACTCTTTCTTTTCAATTTCAAACAACTTCTTGTCTATAGAACACTGATCAACAGCATCTTTTATTTGGTTAAACACTGTTTCACTTTATTAAGTTCATTGAGAAGACCATTTTCAAAATCTTTAACAAATGTTTGTAATTTTTTTAATGAAATGACTTCTTCGTTGAAAACCTTTTTGGTGTGTTCAAAACCCCATTCCCCTTCTGTAATAGCATCAGGTGTACTCCGCTTTTTCACCACATTGTCAAACTTGCCAAGATTGTATTTAGGATTTTTAAGGCTTGCATTAACCAGGCTTACCTTAAGAAGTTCCCTAGGAGCCTCAATTTTGACAGGTGAAGTAGCAGCTTGGTCAGTATTAGGTGTGAAGTTTGTAACCAAAAAGCTTGTTTAGCAGACAATTTTTGTTGTGGAACAAAACGTTTACCAAAATCTTTAGACAATCGATTTAACTCAACATAATTAATTGGAGTAGTGTTAATTTTCTTCTCTTTTGAAATTGGATCGTTTTTGTTGATCTTAATCCTAGATCGACTCCTTAGGTTTTCTAAGGTTAAATTATCTTGGATAAATCTAAAATAACTTGTTGTAGAAACTTTGTATGTATACTAAAGTGTATGCGGAATCTACACCTTAATACCTAGAAGTATTATGAATAAAACAGTAATATTGAATAAACAAAGATATAACCAAATGCTCCAATATTATTAGATCAATAATACGAGTACTCTTCACTAGTACTAGGGTTTACAACCTTGAAGCTTTTCTGAATAGACTCGACAACTTATAAACTTGTATATCTATTTAATGCCCTAGAGCCTCCTTTTATAGACTAAGGAGTCCTAGTCAGCTTACAATACATTCCTTAGAGATCATAATCTTTTCTAAACATAAACGTAATCTCTTAAACAAATACTTTTTACATATCTTGTGATAAACCACGATCTAGCCATCTAGGATATACTAACAATGATTAACAAACACGCAGCGGAATAATTAAGAACACAATCATTGTTATGAACAAGGTTTTCTTATTCATAAGACTACTAATAAACTAATAAGCACATAGATGATTCATGACTCATCTATGACTATCTATTACTATTACATGACAGACATACACTGTGCTATTAGCACTCTCTTGAGAAAGTCTCACTAATGATGGATAATACAAACTATCACCCTACCTCTCTTTATATACTAGTAGAGGCTCGGGTTTACAAGAAAAACCTTAGTCAAACGCATATCATAATTGATTGTATTTTGTAACTTTCCAATAATTCATTATTTGTTTTGACAAAGTCCAACATATCCATATTATGTTGATTTTGTCAACTTCCAATCAACATTATATGTTTTGTCAAAGTCCAACATATCATTATTAAGTCCTTTTTGTTGTCATTGATCTAATATAGGCATATCTAGTTTTGTAATCATCAGAATTTCATGAATTCCCACCATAAATTCTTCTCCACCTTTTTGATTATTACAAAAACAGTCTCATGAATGAAACAATCTGTCAAAAGCTTCCCTTGAATTATAGATCTCCTTGAACATGCCAACTCCACATAAAATAATAAGCTTCAAATCACGAATAGTCTTCCCCTTTTTGTCTCATCCAATAGGGGTCAATTGTTAGACTAAGCAATTTGTGAACACTTCCCCTTAAGTGGCTTACATGTAGATGGTTAGTAAACATGTTAACAATAAGATTCCCCTGTAAAGTATGCGTAACCTTCTCTTGTAATCCACGAACTAGTAGGCTTCCAAGTAGGTATTTATTGTATGGGAGAAGAAAATGTGTGTATAACCCATAGGTTAAAGAAGTAGGATTTTCCCAACTTGTGGTCTGATGTCTCTTGTCACTATCCACGTGATGTTCAAACTTATACCAAGACCAATTTAAGTAGATCGCATCTCTTGACAAAATCATTTCCAACTATATTGAGACATGGAGGCACTACAATCGTAGTCTCTTCAGTGATAGCAAATGTGAGACATTAAGCACATAAGTTTATAGATAACAACACCTTTGCATAGATCGTCAGGAGTCTTCTGTCACACCATTGTAAGCGCTACGAAACAAGTTTACATCCTGCTAAATAGGTATGATAAGAAACACGCATTCTGTGTAAACGCAACTACAACAACAAATAAGCAATAATCAACTTCTTCATAATAATCCACCAAATCGAGCCATAATTTATCAATTTCTATCCTGATGATCCAAATCCATCACAAAAACATATTAGATATATACCTTTGTGATCTAGCGATATCACGAGCAACCTGCTCTGATACCGCAATTGATCTGATAAACCACGATCTAGCAATCTAGGCTATACTAACAATGTTTTACAAAAATACAACGCATCGGATTAATTTAGAACACATTCTATGTTATATTGTTATGAACAAGGTTTTCTTATTCATAAGACTACTAATAAACTAATAAGCACATAGATGATTCATGACTCATCTATGACTATCTATTACTATTACATGACACACACTTTACTATTAGACTCTCATTAAGAAGTCTCAACTATGATGGATAATCAAACTATCCACCCTACCTCTCTTTATATACTAGAGAGGCTAGGGTTTACAAGAAAACCTTAGTCAAACATATCATAATGTTGATTTTGTAACTTCCAATCATCATTAATGTTTTAGTCAAAGTCCAACATATCATATTAATGTTGATTTTGTAACTTCCAATCAACATTAATGTTTTAGTCAAAGTCCAACATATCATATTAAGTCCTTTTTGTTTCATTTATCTTCATATAAGCATATGTAGTTTTGTAATCATCAAATCTCAGATCCTAACAATCTTCCCCTATTTGATATTACAAAACAGTCTCCATGAATGAAACAATCTTCAAAGCTTCCCCTTGACTTAAGATCTCCTTGAACATGCCACCACATAAAATAATAAGCTGCAAATCACGAATCTTCTTCCCCTTTTTGTAATCATCCAATAGGGGTCATCTGTAGATAAGCAACTTGTGAACACTTCCCCTTAAGTGGTACATGTAGATGGTTAAACATGTTAACAATAAGCTTCCCCTGAAAGTATGCTAACCATCTCTTGAATCTCGAACTTAAATTGGAAAACATACATGAATGGTCCAGATACAAAATAATCATAACGTTTAGGTTATAAAAATAACAATAAACAACCTAAGCCTTACTAGCCGATATTAAAACCCGAATACATACAGCATATATACAAAATGACTAGCCATAACATGATCTAATCTATGAACTGCTACCAGCCTCCTCTGGCAGCTCTGGCTATGCAGGACCTCCAGCGGGTCCCTGTTGTCCCTGTAGTACGGTAACCTGTCCCTGTAGTACTGTGACCTGTCCCTATAATGCTACCACCTGTCCATGTAGGGCTGTCACCTGCCCCTGCAAGGTGGTCACCTGTCCCAGTAGTGGAGTAACCTCTCTTTGTAGAGACTGCATAACTATCAATGTCTATATAAGCTACTGCTGTCGGGTATGATTAGTTATCCTTAACTCTCTCATCGCTGCAGATCTCCTATGATCTGCCTTCAACATCTCTGAAGTCACAGCCTGTCTCCTGAGATCAGCGTCAAGCAACTCTCTGATCTCTGAGATCTAACCCACTACGGTAGTGCGCAGTGACATAACCTCTCCGCGGGCAAGATCACTCGCATCCATCGATAGCCTCCAAGTCTCTTGGGACAATCTAGCCTCTGTCTCCATCTGATGACGTGTATATGCATGTGCTCGTCTTTCTCTAAATAACATATTGAGCCGACCAGCTAATAACTGTCTCTGACTCTGCTCATCGTCTAACCTCGTATAAACCTCATCCGTGTCCTGCCTAACCCTAGTCTTAAATGTTGTCATATGTTGACCCAACTCTGTATCAGTACTAACTAGTGCCCCCTGCAGGGTCTCAACTATCTCATCCCACGAGTCAGTGATCCCATATCCAACCTCTCTCTTTAGATCAGGCTTGATCTCCCTATCCATAGTAGCTACAAAGCCATAGTCTGCAACATCAATGAGCTCTCTCCTACTCGTATCCAAGACCAAAGAGCGAATACCTAGACCTCTCCGAGGTGGTAAGGTAACCTTCGGGTTTGTCCTCTCTAACTACTAGCATAGGAATTAGCAATAAGTTGGGTGATGAAGTATGAACTGATATAGGCAAGGTGGTGGTACCTTAATGTAGGTGCATCTGGTCTGGTGGTGAGAAGTAATGTAAGGGTGGTGTGTAATGTATAGAGAATGGGGAATGTTAGATGCGGCCTCAGCTCTCATCCGGATCATCGTAGCTCGATAGCCCAATGAACGAATGGGGCTAGGAGGTGGTGCTGGTGATAACACAGGTGAGGGTGGTGATAGTGGTAGTGATGGAGAAGGTATCTGGGGAAGTGGTGAAGACCATGGGGAGAGTGGTGAGATGTGGAGATAAGATTAGCGAGAAGTCCTGGCAACCTCTGCATCAGACCATACTGGCATAGGTACTGGAGCTGGAATAGAAATCCTAGATGTCATACGATATGCAGGGTGTGGTGGTGGTGTGGCCGCAGACTCGTCAGTCTCGAACGGCTCTGTCTCCTCCGCAGATGGGGCCTGATCAGTAGTTGGTAAAGCAACAACTACAGAGTCGGCAGGAGCTGGGTGTTCCTCCTCCTCCTCATCCCCATCAGTCTCCATGTCAACATCATCATCCTCATCTCCTCTGATGGCTCATCCTCATCGTCTCCATCATCTCCTCCATCAGCAGAATAGTCAACAGGATCCTCCT
This sequence comes from Tanacetum coccineum, assembly GCA_026074375.1. Classification (NCBI taxonomy): domain Eukaryota; kingdom Viridiplantae; phylum Streptophyta; class Magnoliopsida; order Asterales; family Asteraceae; genus Tanacetum; species Tanacetum coccineum. The sequence continues at coordinate 7,233 of BQNB010030966.1, forward strand.
CAGGGTCCTCATCGTCAGCCTCCTCCGGGTCCGCCTCAGGATCGGACTCTGGGAAATAGTCAGGTGACTAAGCAGCGGGTGAGGCATCCTCAGCATCTAACTGATCCTTAGCAACAATCTCATCATCAGTATGCTCTGGGCCTGGAACATAATCTGGCGAAGGTGGTGCCTGCTCTGGCTCCTCAGGGCCAAGCATGTAATCTGGAGAGGGTGGGGCCTGAAGAGCGGCCTCCATGTATGGGTCCTCTGGCATCCTAGGCAGCTCAAGGTACTCGTGATCATCGGCTCTCGGTGATCCTATGTCTGATATTATAAATTAACCTCAAATGGGCTAAAATCTCCGTGTATGATAACCCTCGATTCAATCCAAGTCGACATGACCTGAATCTGAAAATTTCAAAATTAGCTTATATTAGTATTTAATATAAGACTCTTATAGTAATATACATTTATATCATAACATGTATATCAATTATGAATGCATCTAGTCCAACCAACTAATGCAACAAGTAGTGTATGCATGAATGTATGCACATATGTATGTCCCGTGTAAAACCCCTTTGTATGAATTCGATGTTTGAAAACGGTTATAGTCCAGCAAAAACATTTGACCTGGTTCTCTATAACCTTGGCTCTTGATACCAATCTGTAACACCCCCAAATTGGGTGTAACGGAATAACGGTCCCGGGGCGTGTTAATTCATATATCAATAACACAAAATGTATATAGAACGACCAAAAAGTCGTTTAAAACTGATACATTGGATTTAACAAAGTATTTGTTACATAAGCCGAAGCTTCACTTGTCCACTTGTTCAAAATACAAAGATTTCTAGCCCATACAGTTATACAAAATGTAATGCGACAAAATCTTTAATGCATGATATCCAAATCAAAACCACCAATGTATCCCTTGCACCTCGTGCTTACTGATCCCCTAAAAAACATTGCTTTAAAACGTCAACAATAATGTTGGTGAATTCATAGGTTTGATAAATCATATATTGTAGGACCACAAGATTTCCCAAGTGTATGATAATGCAACAGATGCAGACATCATATAAATGTAATTACGTTGCCCTAAGCTCATGACACTGAAGCTCGACATAAATGAATACCATATAAATGGCCTACATTGCCCGTGATGATGTTCTAACCCGCAAAACCCAATGTCTACATGGTATATGATTCGTTTGCCCAGTGATAGCTAATCACCCGAACAGGGATGTCAACGTTCAATAGATCTATTCATAACATTCGCGCTCACAATCCAGTAACTGACAATTCATGATAATGGGCTCAACTAGGGTTATCGCTACTTAGCAAGCACGTAATCATAATATGAACTTAACCACTTGTGTCCAGTTATAAAACATTGCATGTTTCTCACCCCAAAATTATATGTCAAACCAGTAAAGACATGGGTCTATGAAACTCACCTTGAAGTGAGCGCAAAATAACAAGTATATCATAATAATGTGTCACGTAAATCGTCCAGAAGCAACCTATTTAAATTAAGGTCATATAAGTACTAATCCATTGGGTAATTACTACCATGCATAATTCTATATAGCTAATCACCATCTAATTGTTTTGGAAAAATTGTGTTTAATAAGTAAAAACATTATATGTTCCTGTTGTAGTAAAATCTGGTGGTACCTTCGCAGTGTTTAAGTCCGATTTTGGTACGTTTCTTAATCCCACGCTTTCGTATTAGGACGATTTATCATAATTTGACCCCCCAAATTTTTTTTTTTTCATATTTTTGATCCTATGATGAACAGTACTTTTTACTGTTCACACCTGTTATAAAGTTATTTTTACAGTTTTAGTTATCGTAAAACCCGTAAACGTCGTATTTTATTCGTTATAGCTCCGTTTTTAGTGATTCTTTCAAGCACGTTCTCGTAATTGAAAGTTCTACTTATTTATGAGGTTTACAAAAATAATTATTTCTGTCATGAACAGTAACTTTTATAAAAATAGTTTTATAAAAGTATTAATTGTCGTAAACTCGCGAAATTCATAACTCGTTCGTTATTAATTATAAAATTACGATTCTTATCATTTTGGAATCCTAAAAATATGTATAATTTGTTAAAAATACCAAACTTTCTGTTTGAATAATTTTTATAAAAAGTTTTTATAAAAATTCTTATAAAAAGTTTTTATAAAAATTCTTTTACGACTTCGTTTATTAGCGTATAACTTGTTTTTACCGTATCTTTTTCGTTATTAATCCGTTTTTCATGTTCTTTATATATCCGGTATCGTCATGAGATGTATTATTTTTATATAATGTCAAACCCACTGTTTGAAATTCAAAATACAAACAACCCCTTAAGAATCCATACTTATACTTTTATTTAAGCTTATTTTATGTACTTCACATTTGTAACTTACCACAAGGTCTCATAACCATTATGTGGTTTATAAGTGATACATATAATATTGTCCATAAGTTCATTCTTTGTCCAAATGTCCAAGGTGACAAGATTAACAAGTCCATAATAACACTTAAAAACCATAACTTCATTAAGTAACCCTAATTTACTAGTTTGTACATAAACATTTTTATACATAAACCAAGTGTGTACAAGGCTTACAACCATTTTGTAACCTCAATATAACCTCCATAGAACATGTGTACAAGTCCATAAATCATGTTTACAAGAAAAATCCACTTTTACAAGTTAAACATATCCTAAATGATGATTTCACTACATAGCAAACAATACATATAAACTCATAAAATGAAAGTATAAAGGTTTATAGAAGACCTTATGATGAATGATGATGATGAGAAATAAGTGCTAAACCCTTGTTTAGACACAAAACCAAAGCTTGCAAATGTGAAACCCTAGATTTCCATATAAAACCCTAGCTTTCCTTTCTTGCTTCCACACTTGTAAATGGTTAGCCAATGCTTGTAAACATCTTAGAATAGTCCTTAGGAATGATGTGTAATGGCTTGTATAGGTTGTAGAAATTTTGATATGGATTTTGTATGTATGTTTTTGGTTTGAGCCGATGGGCTCTTATGAGACCAAAGAGATAGTTTTTGATCTTTTAACCAGTGTTTGTTATCTATGTGTTTTCATCACATGTATACATGTATATACGACGTAGGACTATCAAGAGAAACATGTTGAGGGTCCTTAGGAAGACTCTTGTCCTAGTCAAGGCCATATGCACTTGTTGTGTCCCTAAAAAGTTGAGAACTCCCATGGAAAACAAGGAGGGAATGTTCCTTAACTAGATATATTGGTTTTTCTTATGGTTCTTGTTATCCCTAGCCGACCATATGTACATATGTGATGATAATATAGAGTAAATTTTGGGTATTGGGTATAAAACGTTGGTAGTTTGTTTGGAAGCGTATAATTACTTTTGTTTGATCGGTATGCTAAACTTAATTTATCGCGAAACGTACACCACTTAACGTAACCGATAAAAATAAAATAAACAAAGACCATAATTATTCTCAAAATAATTATTTAATACTTGATTGATGTAAACGATTAATTGTTTGGTGCCCGTTTACATTGAACGCTAATTTTAGCTTACGCGATTTAAACTTAATTCATGAAATCACAAGCAAACGCGTACAACACTAAAAATAAATAGTAGATTTATCGATGTCGTCAATGACTTTAAAACACGGTGTTTTTATAATGCGATTAAGTCTAAACTCCTAGAATGTTAAAACCATGATTTGCCTCCCAAGTTGATGTGAACAATGATTTGCCAAAACCAGTCACTACACCTTATTTGCCTAAGGAAAGAGAATCTGCCTCTACAAAACCTCATCACGTGATTGCATCTAGAAACTCTAGGAATAGTTCAAAGAACATGCCAAGATTTAGCTTAAATGACATGGTTCATAATCACTACCTAGAGGAAGCTAAGAACAAGACACATGACATAGGTAGGAATTCCAAACCTAGTGTGGTGCCTTCTACTAGATCACAACGCACAACTAATGATTATAAACCAATACCTAAGATCGACAACAGAAAGTCTAGGATTTGGCATGTATCTAAGAGTAGTTGCGTAATGACAAAGACTGTGCCCATAGCAAAACACTTTAGGAATTCTAGAAATTTTTCTGACTCCAAACATTTTGTTTGCTCGACTTTGTTCAAAATGTGGTCCTTTAATGTCAAATCATGATTATTGTGTAATAAAATTCCTGAATAAGGTCAACTCACGTGCTAAGGTATCATCCCATAAGACAACAACAAGATAAAACCCGTAGTGAAAATAAGTATTGCCAAGAAACTAGAATGATAGATCACTACAGGACATAGTTTTTCAACACAAACGTCTTTGTCAATGCATTAAAAAACAAAGACTCCTAGATCTTGTCTTAGGTGGAAACCGACGGGTAGTTGTGCTCAAGTAATGTGGATGAGGACACAACTTAAGGATTATGGCTTCAACTACAACAAAATACCATTGTATTACGACTCACAGTCAGCCATAGCAATCTTATGCAACCCCGTACAGCACTCCCGTACCAAGCACATCCATACTCGATATCATTTCATAAAGGAATAGGTTGAAAACGGTATAATTGAATTGTACTTTGTCAGAACTGAATACCAATTAGCTGATATGTTTACTAAAGCCTTACCAGAAGATAGGTTTCAGTATCTTGTCAGACGAATTGGTATGAGATGTTTGACTCCAGCAGAACTGGAGGTTCTAGCAAATAAATCTGCTTGATATTCTTCAAACATCGACTTGTAAATATTTTTTAGAAAAGCAAAATACAAAAATATAAAACATATAAAAACAATTACAAAAATATAAAATTTCAAAAAGAAAATACAAAATCAAAAAAAAATCAAAAAATGTTTCACAAAAAATATTCTCCTCAACATGTCTCTTGGAATCGATAACATTTACGTACCTAGAAATGTTGATTAACATCGACACGGGCGTGTAAATGAAGTTCGAACAAGAGTTTCAAATGCTTTCAAAACATGTCATTTATATTTTTCTTTATGACTTGTAATCGCTCTCATATTGCAACTCGAACCCCAACGACAAAGGAGAGTGTACATATAAGTGCACTTATCCTTAGCGTTAGAAGAGAAGTCTTCTAACATGAGGTTTTTCAAAAAGTTGAGCATAATTTTTCAAGAATTTCTCATTGACGATTCTTAATCTATCAAAATTGTTTGTTCAACACTCCTTCCCTCATAAAGTTTTCCAAGACAATTCTTCTACAATTGGTGTCATTTTCAAAATGAGTCAATGTTTGAAGGGGAGTTTTTCGAAAAACAATGTTTTAATGTTTTTGGATACTCTAGTTAAATTCTTTCAGTATTCAAAACATTTACATTAATCTCTTAATAACAACTCAGTAATAATGATGACTACTCAATAGATTGTATGTTATAAGATGATTAGGTGGTTGAGCATAATTTTTTCAGGAATTCTTCAATGACAATTCATAATCTTTCAAAATTGTGTGTTCAACAATGCTAACCCTCAATTTTATATTCATTTTACAACTTGGTATCATGTTTTTTGGTGTCAAACATATGTAAAATTGAGGGGGAGCAAGTTAATGTTCCATATAATTCATGCTAAAAAAAAGTCTTCTCCACAGAATTTTCATGACAAATTTTAATCACATGGTATTTAAAAAAACTAAGTGAATTAGTATTTAAAATAAGGGGAGAAATGTAATTAAAATGTGATCTTGAAAATAATAAGTGATCTAATCGACTCAAAGTGCTTGATACTCTTCGGAAAAGGTTTTATGGTTACGATCTCATACCCAACAACATCTTAATTCACGACGATTCTGAAGTCATAAGGTGGTTAGGTTAGGTATTAGTCCTATGATCCAACCAGAACCGGAGGGATCTACCCAAGGACACTCCATAGTTAGAAATAGCAGTCCTTAGGTATGATTGGAGATGAATGAGTATAAGGGAATAATGCCGACTAAGATTGAGCTAACACTGGAACAATCACAACAAGGTGTTAGTAATGACGTCTTGGTAAGCATTGAAGGGGTTGAAGAATAAAAATAAATGTATGGATAAAGGGTGAAAACAAAGCAGCCCTCTACACAACTTAGGCAGAAACTGGGTCAATATATAATCTATCGGTTTTCACAAAGATGAATTCTGATATTGAAGACGACATCATAGACCCAGTGATGCAATGCACAACCCTTCCCAACCATTCGAGTTTCTCTCAATAGTTTCTTGTCTCTTTTTTCACGAAGATACACACGAAATCTATTGACTTTCTCACTCCGAGTTAGTTGATATTGAATAAGTGGCAGTCTGCTCCAGCCTCCGAGTACTAAAACCAAAACGCACTAATCGAGTCTAGAGCCAAGAGATCAATAAAATAAATCTCATTAGGACACATTCCATTTACAAACACTTGTTAAAACACAATAAGTTCATAAGCTGTTAACAAGAGTCGTACGCATTATCCTTGTAATTTTGCCAGAACATCCGAGTGATACTTAAGTATTTACCGTGAAGATGGAAATCCTGCTTGAGCCAACATCAAACAAGCTCTCGGTTGGTGACTTGTACAATTCTGTATGAATCAAACTTATGTCAATTGGAATGAAATGATGGTGCGATTCCATGTGAATCAAACTTGTTCCAGTAAATGAATTGACGACTCAATCGGTAAGATAGTAAGTAACCGATTCACTCATATCGTATTGTCTGCTCTGAGATGTTTCGATATTGAGAACAAACAAGTACGGTAAATCTAATGCATACACGTTAGAGGATCTAAAACTTTGAGCTAGAAACCCAGTCAAGGAGGTTCTTCTAAATTGAACCTACCTGATCACAGGTACAGTATTTATACTGTAAAATGGCCCTCACAGAATCGGAGGTTGATGCAACCAAATCCTGATGAATGACAAAGCCATATTCATCTATATCTGCTGTTTATCACTAACATTTAAATGCAGGTACAAACGATGGTGTTGCAGCCTCATTCCAGCAGAGTCGGATTCATTATCACATGCTCATGCTCAAACTACAAAGACATACTATAAGCATCAAGATTCAAGTATCAAGAAAACTCAAGTATTAAAGACAAAGACTTCCTCATACTCTGATATTAAAGATAACTCTCTGAACACCCAAGCTTCGGAGAGATTATAGAGAGATTTAAAGAAGATGCAAAGTATGAGCATGTTGGTCAAGACACAAGATCACAAGGTGGCAAAGACGATCAAAACAAGGAAAAGATTTAGAGATCTCGAAATCAAAGACGAAGTTGAAAGACAATGACAAAGGCTAAAGATCAAAGATCACACAGCATGAAGGAAAAAGCCTACAACATAATAAAGACCAAAGACTCAAGAACTCAATGACAAAGAAATCTCAAGAAGTTCAAGGAAGCAAGATTCAAAATCTCACCTCAGGAATTCGAAGACTATACATTAGGGGAGATTGTTAGCCTTAAATATTTCTGTAAACATAGAAGCTCAGAATCTGCAGGAAGCCTCGCTTCGAGGGAGATTGTTGGCCTTAAGATAACGAGTCTAACATGAAAGCTTGGAATCTCTCAGAAACCAAGCTTAGGGGGAGATTGTTAGCCTCAAATAATATTATTAATCTCGGTCTTTATCTCATGTATGTTGTAATAGGCTAGAAGGGTAAACGGGCTCGTGCACATAATCTAATCTTGTACTAGTTTCGGACTAAGGTCTATTGTAATCCTGAGCCCGACCCAAGACATTAAACCATTTGGCCTAACAAGGCCCATGTGGTGTAAGTATAAATACCCCTCTCCAAGTGTGGAGAGGGTGTTGGTCTTATTTGTTTTCACACACATTTGTTAGAATCAACCATCTTATTTTTCTCTTTACTTTCTCTAAAATTCTTATCATATCTCCTTTCTTTTTTTCTTGGTTCAAATGGTGAAGTGAAGGTGATTCCGGGTTATAACAGGGAAAATTTGAAAAAGCTATATATAAGCAAATAGGGGAGATAAATAAGAGAGTGATGGAGATGTTTAGTCTTTAAAAAGAATATACCAAAGGAAAAGCTCTAGAAAAGGTGTTAGTTAGAGAGAAAAGTAGTAAACCGACACTAAACACGTTAACGCTGTCTTCCTTATCAAAAAGGAAGACGAGGATGTAGAAGAATATGACGAGATTGTTGATATAAAGGTAGTAAAGGAAGATGATGTATTGGGTGATGGAGATGTTATGGAAGGAGAAGAGGCCCAAGAGGATGGATTGGAGGGGGAGGTTGAGTTGAAAACGCACAATCCAAATGATGGGGCAAGTACGCAGCTAGACTCATGGATATTCCTAAATCACGTGGAATAGGGTATTATTTGAAACATGAGATCAATAAGAGAACAATTAATGATCTTGTAAACAATTACGTGTTCAATGACATCTTATTAAAAACACGCTTAGGCAAAATGGATAGTAAATTTGATGTGTCGTTGTGCGTAGGTAATATTTGTTATCAAGTTTTACTATTTATATTTTGCCGACTTTACATATTAACTAACACTAACGGGTAGTGTACCCAATCAATTATAGGTTCGTTGGTAAGTAGGGTGTCGATCACTAAGAGCGAGCGTTAATACTTAAATCTATCGGTATTTTAGTTATCTATGTTAGTTCTAACTAATCCTAGTTAATTCTACTTAAACCTAAACTAACGTAAAAGGGGGGATTTCAGCCTGAGAGACTAGCACGAGTTTTGGGTTTAACTAATCTAAATAATGACAATTAACACACACAAGTTGATAAACAAAAGATAAAGAAGCGGTCAAGCCTAATGTAAGGAAAACATATTAACCAGTTTAATCTAATAAAACACATGTATTATCTATGAGTGCAATGATTATTTTACTTCGTTAGTGATATATCATTCTTAAGTTTAGGTGGTACTTCTCCCTAAACTCTAGGTTTGTATTACAGTTAATCCTGTCACAATTAATCTAAACCCGCATAAAGCATTCATAGTTGATTATAATCTATCTAGAAGACAATATTGGTGATTATATCTAAACCTAGTTCATTGAGGCTTTACTAACTTATCGCATAACGAAAATTATATACGGTAGTCCATGTCCAAATTTTACCTAAGGAATCAGATACGTTATGTGTACTTCTAGGGTCCCCTGCTAGTCTACCTATTCACTAAACCAATGACAAAGATAGTTCAATATTTATGATCCTATTACTCTAGATATATAAACGACTGTGTGTAACACATGAATTCATAGATGAACGATTAAACATAAAGCTAAGCGAACACGTATACAGAGTGTAGAGATTACAAGGGATTTCTCTTTTTTTTTATTTGTTGTTTGCTCTCCCTTCCCTTTCCCTTTTTCCTATGGATTTTATACATTTGAGACTTTGGCTTGCTTTTAGATCTTTTGAGAATCAAACATAGTGGTTAAAAGCATACCTAAAACCAAGTTTAGGGTTTTATATTTATAGAGTCTGGAAAAAGGTCGATACGACGTATTAAAAGGGTTCAATACGGCGTATTTGGGTAACTTGGGTGGGCTCCCAATAATCTAATAAAAAATAATTTGACATCATAAATATTAATAACTATTTAATTTAATAATATTTTTATATTTATATACTTAAAATATATTATTATGTAATGATATGAAATTATATTCTAGAATATTCATAAACCGTCACTAAATACATCGTATGGGTATTCTGGATAAGGTGTATAGCTCTCTTCTTGTCATGGATGTCTTGTGAAATTAGGGCACGGATATGCCGTATCTTCTTGATGGATACGACGTATTGAGGTAAAACCAGTTGGTTCTTCTTCGTTGACCAAAGTATTATATACGGCGTATCGTTGATGTGGATACGACGTATTCATCAAAGTCAGGAAATGGTATTTTAGTTCGTCAAAGTCTTGGATATGACGTATACTTTTAGAATGATATGGCGTATTGGTTGTCAGAATCAGTAGACTTTCTTGAACTCTCCATTTGTGCTCCAAAATGCGTGCCTTTTACTAAGTTTCACCAAATGCTCGATAATTACTGTAATTAATAGAAATAATCAATTAATTATCAATTCATATATAAAATAATGTAAAACGAGAAATAAAGACGGGATAAATGATGCTATAAAATAGACGTTATTTGATGTAATCAAATATCCCCCCCACTTGAATCCTACTTGTCCTCAAGTAGACTTTAAAATTTTCTTATGAAAATGTATTCCAAACGAATGTTTGAGATTTTTCCTTTAAGAATTTTCTTTCAATTACTAGCACACATCAAACATCTCATGAAATAGGAAATAAAAACACTCAAATCACTCAACTAATCTATGTGGTAATATTTAGTAATTCACTTAATTGCTAGATCGTGATGAGTATTCTATCATAAGCTTGGCAATGATATACATATCCACCACTAAAGCTAAGGAGTAACAAGTCTAAAAGGTAAATTGGGTTAAATGATAAGGTTCAAGGGTTGATCATTCTTTTTAATCTCTACCGATACTAATATTCTAAAAAAGGCGACAAAACCACAAATGCACACCCAAATCCATGACCACGACACTTGTGATTGCTCACTCCTTAACTTGAATAAGCTAAAGAATAGGACCAAGTAATCTTTTCCAACAGTAATACACCAAAAAGGGTGACAAAACCACAAATGCACGCCCAAACCCATGACCACGGCACTTGTGATTGTTCACTCCCTCATTCAAGCAAACCAAAGGTTAAGATGAAGAATGATATAGGGTAAGGATTGTGTAATCCTTAACCAACAGTAATACACCAACAAGGGCGACAAAACAACACACACACACATTTAAATCTATGAATGAGACACATGTGATTGCTCACTCCCTCATTCGAGCAAACCAAAGGTTAGGGATTAGGTATGGGAAACATATATAATTGGTGTAAAATAAAACAACAAAATAGATAGATTAAGTCCAAACAAATAAAGAACAATGTTGCTAGCTACTTTCCGCACCATACCCATGAAAAAGACACAAATCATAGACTAACTCACGCTTTAACATTCGAAACTCACGCTTTAGTAGACACGAATCAGACTCAAAGATGTCTTGATCATCTTTAAAAACAAACCTAGTTGGCATTCGTGTAACGGCCAACTCCCAATCATCCATAATATAATATACAACAATAGTGGCGATATCTATTACTTGTTACAAAAAAAAAATACCTAGTTGGTTTATATTGCGACCAACTAAAAATAATATACAACATAAATTTAAATCGTTGGTTTACAGCACGTACCAACGAATAATCGATCCTCATAAATAATAAAATCGGTTAAGTTTAGACGAACCGATTATTTCACAAATCTCTCCTTTTTTTCTCTCTTACATTTTTTTGTACTTTTTTGTTTTTTTGATATATTTTTTTACAAACCAAAAATGAAATAAAGATGTAAAATTTCACCACTTCACGAACATGATAAATCTGGATTTTATTTTTGATCATAATAATAAAAAGGAGTAAACATACGTAAAATAAAAGACAACTACTACTTTCACATTCCCATTGCATTGTGAAATTTCTCGACCTAACCAAAGATAGAAAATACGCACACGAACACAAGAAATACATACTTTTACACAAAAGCAACTAGTAACCGATTAAGGACTTAATCTACAGGGTAGGCTAAGGTGTAAAGGTGTAACGAAATAAATATTTGGGGTATCTTACTCTAAAGATAAGAGTAAACAAAAAGGGTTTATACTGGGGTTAACTAACCAGTGTGGTTAGTTAATATCGGTGTAATCCTAGAAATTTACCAATTTAGACACGTCACTCAAGTTTAAAAAACTACACATTATGGGTGTTCGAATTAGATATGACCAAAGCAAGTCTAAAGTTTACTACACGTCACGGCACACTCATATATTTGTGGAATTTTGGGTAAAAATTGGGAAACGGAATAGGCTTAATCATCATAATATGGAAATAAGGGTTATGTGTACGGGTCATGCAACTAATAATCTCACAAAAATATGTTAATTGTTTTTATTTTTAGCATAAATTAGGCATATTAATGTAAAAATAAGGACAAATAGTGTTCTAATTCTCCTCCCCCACTTGAGATACCCTCGTTGTATAAATATAACATGAAAACAGGAAATTAAAGAATTAGAACAGAAAACTTCCTTGAGATTTGCTAGGTATGATCCTCCATGTTGCGTATTTGAGCAAAGATGTGTGTTGTAAAAGCATCTAAATATCAACATGACTACAACACACATAAGATTCCAGAATATGTATACCACCAATTTCATCATTTACGTTCAGTAAGCTCCTGTATTAATGTTAAGAAAACTATAGAAAATCTATCTCTAAATAATCGTCAGTTAGAAAACAAAAACAAAAAAAACAAATACTGTATAGGAAGTCGATACGCCGTATCCATGTTTCAGGGTATGCCTTATTGAAACTTGTAAGAAAACAATCCTAAGTACAGGTTAGAGGTCGAATGCGCTATATAGCTATGAATATGTTGTATCGACAAGTCTTACAATAATGTTCTAAAGTTGCAGGAAAATAAAATGGATAACGTCCAGGTTGGATTAATACGCCATATCCATTGAATTGGATACTGATGTGTCGTTGTGCGTTGGTAATTTATGTTATCAAGTTTTACTATTTATATTTTTTTGACTTTACCTAAAAACAACACTAATGGGCAGTGTACCCGATCAGTTGTAGGTTCGTTGGTAAGTAGGGTGTCGATCACTAAGAGCGATTGTTAATACTTAAGTCTACCTGTAGTTTAGTTATCTTAGTTAGTCCTAATTTATTCTATGTTTTACCTAAGTTAAACCTAAACTAACACAAAAGGAGGGTTTTCAGCATGAGAGACGGGCATAAGTTTTGGTTTAACTAGACTGAGACGAGGGCGATTAACACACACAAGTTGATAGTTAGTAAATAGAGAAGCGGTCAAGCCTAATGTAAGGAAAACGTATTAACCATATTTAATCTAATAAAACACATGCTCTAGTTTATAAGTGCAATGATTTTCTTATCTCGTTGTTGATATATCATTCCTAGATTTAGGCGGTACTTCTTCCTAAAACCTAGATCTGGCAATTCTGTCACAATTAACCACATCCGGCATAAAGTATTCATGGTTGATTATAATCTATCTAGGAGACAATAATGGTGATCTTATCGCAATTCCTTAGCTCATCTAGACTTTCTAATGTAATTCTTAACGACTCCTTTATTATTATTAGTCACTATCCAAATCTTTTATCCAACGGAATCAGAACGTCATTTGTTAATCTAGGTCCTCTACTACTCTAATTGTTCACTAAACATAAGGCAAGGCAGGTCAATATTGTAGATCCTATTACTCTAGAATATATAAAATACAGATATGAAGAAGCTATCCTGTCCATCTAGCTAACGCTCTCTTTGTATCCCTAGTTCCAGTTGAATGATAGGTTGCATACTTAAGCACATAAACGAGTATAAATGGATAAACATAAAGCAACTCTTAATGAATTAGAATACAATATTAAATAAACATAAACCAAATATTAAATTATCATAAACATGGCTAATACCTAAAGGTATTAGCCAATAGCCATTGTAACTATACAAATGTCATAGATGACCGATTAAGGTAAACTAAACAATAATGAATGATACCAAAAACCAAACACGTATTTAGAGTATAGAAATTACAAGGGTTTCCTATGGATTGAATTGCGTTGCAAGACCTTCTTGGTTTCTCTTCTCTTCTAAAAATCAAACTTGGTGGTTAATGCCTTCTTCTCAGTCTTTGATATATTTTTTTGCACACTAAAATTTATATTTAAGGTTCGGTATTTATAGGCCTGGAATTTGGTCGATACGCCATATTGAAAGAGTTCAATATGGCGTATTAGGGTTTCTTGGTGTAGGCTCTACCATTATTATATTCTAGAATATTCCATGACTCGCAATCCAATATAACGTATGGATCTCTTCTAGATACGGCGTATTGATCTTCTCTTCGTGGATGCTGAGTGAAGTTTAGGGCACAGATACGTCGTATCTTCCTTGATGAATACGGCGTATTAGTTCTCAGAACAGTGCTCTTCATGATTTCTTCGTTTAAGTTCTAAAATGCGTACCTTTTGATTAACTTTCACTCTTTGCTCGATAATTACTGCAAATAACAAATATAAGCAATTACATACCATTCATGCATAAATTATGTAAAATGAGCAATATAGATAGGATAAATGATGCTAAAAAATAGACATTATTTGATGTCATCAAATATCCTCCTACTTGAATCCTACTTGTCCTCAAGTAGACTTTAGAAAACTTATGAAAATGTATCCTAAATCAAGGTTTAAGATTTTTTCCTTTAATCATTTTTTTGTTTAATCACTAGCACATAACCAAACACCTTATGAAAAGGGAAAAATGAAAACACTCAAATCACTCAACTAATCTATGTAGTAACATTTAAGTAATTCGCTCAATTGCTCGATCGTGACGAGTATCTTATCATAAGCTTGGCAAGGATACACATCTCTACCACTAAAGCTAACGAGTAACCAGTCTATAAAAGTGTAAATGGGTTAAGTTTAAGGGCTTGTCATTTCTTTCTAATCTCTATCGTTACCAGGCATTCCTGCCAAGGCGACAAAAAACAAATCCATGATCGCGGACACTTACCGATTTCGCGCACTCCTTTACAACCCTTTAATATGTACAGACTAGGACAGTAATCTTTACCCATATAGTTAACCAACAAGGCGAAAAACCATATATTACACATCCAAATCCATAGAATTAGAATACATGATTGCTCACTCCTCTATTCGAGTAAAGCCAAGGGGTAGGATGAAGAACAATATAGGGTATGGAATTACTAATCCTTTACCACCAGTAATACACCAACAAGGGCGACAAAACCGCACATACACAAACAAATCCATGAATGAGACACATGCGATTGCTTACTCCCTCATTCGAGCAAACCAAAGGTTAGGGATTAGGCATGGGAAATATATAATTGGTGTTAAATAATGTGACATCCTGTTATTTCAGGTCATTTTATGACTCAATACTTTCCATTATTTATTTTTAGGCTTTTACGCGTTTCCTTTTAATTCCATCGTTTAGTTAAATCGCGTAAACTAAAAATCAACATTCAACGTAAACAAACATCAAACAAAGAAAACTTTACGTCAAAAAAAAAAGGGGGGTTGGTATTTTTTTTTATTTAATAATATTACAAGGATAATTCATAACTTTTCATATTTTATTTTTATTGGTTACGTAAAACGTTTACGTTTAGCAATAAAATACATTTAAGCGTATCCGGAAGCACCAATACCTAGCTATACTCAAACAAATACCCACTTTGATACCCAATACATAAAAATTAATTCATTTCCTACTCTTATACACATGTGGCCGGATCCAAGAGTTAAACACAAGACGCAAATTCAAAAATTTACTTCTTATAATTCACACATGCTTAATACTTTCCCACTAAAGTCTCGTCCCTCCTCCTAGGGAGGAGGAGAGCACCTTACATAAGTGTACCCTAAACCACTCTCTCATCCATGGTTTAGCCTAAATACATCTAGTATATAAGAGTGTACCATGTGAAGACTTATACACATTTCTATTTGCAAGTAAAAATCAAACACATTTCTCTCTTGTTTCTACTCCATACCCACGGCTCAATATTAATATTTAGGGTGTTTATAGTTTTTATTTTTCAAGGGTATCAAGCATACTAGTGTTCTTAGATATTATATCTAAGGTGTTGCACGGTGGTTTGGAAGCTTAGGTATTATTTTGCAAGGGTTTGCATCAAGAAGTAAACTAGGGTTTTTAGGGTTTTCTGGGAAGTATATTGGGTATAAGCTTAGGTATAAGCTTGTGTTCTTTATTTTTCTACACTTCTCTAAGTTTTACTTGAACCCTAATCTTTCCATTTATTTATTTACTTATTTTATATAATTGTTATTATGTTAATCACCACCTAGAGTTGTTTTGTGGATTTATAAAATATAAAGAGGTATATATGTGATTCAAATTTATATGTTTATATAAGGGATTGATGTTAAAAATATACTAGAACTCAAGAACACACTTGATATAAGTGTTAATTATTTTATATGTTTAGTTTGTAAATTAATTTGTTGAAAGTTTAATTACAAAGTTTATGTACAAATAAAGTGAGGACATTTTATCTTAGACAATCATTATGGACACAATTTAGCGGACTCAACATTTACAGACATGTGGTATAAAAGTTAATGTAAAGGACTTGTACAAAATTAATCAAGTAGCAGATTTATAAAAACTAATTTATAAATTATATTAATAAAGGGGCTGTTTTAAACATACTGTTTAAATTTGAAATTTATAAAATTATGGAAACATTTTATTAAAATAGTACATATTATAACGATCATAAGCATATAAAAAACTTGCAAAACCGAGCTATAACGAAGAAGTTATGACATTTACAAGGTTACGATAATTAAATATATAAAAAGTGTTTTTATAAAAATATTTTTATAAAAGCTAAAACTGTTACAGATCTGATAGAAATTCTAAATATTTTATAATGATAGTACATATCATGAGAATTCCAAGCATATAAGAAACTCGAAAAACAGAATTTAACGAATGAGTTACGAGTTTTGCAAGATTTAAATTTATAAAAATAGTTTTATAAACTGTTTTGATTTTACTGAATTGACTCAGATTTTTATAAAATTAGTAGGTATTTTATTTAAATAGTTTATCTCATCACGATTCCATACATATAAAGAACAAGCGAAACATAATTAAAAATGAATGAGTTATGATGTTTATAAGGTCACAACAATTAATTATATAAAAGTAGTTTTATTTAATTTTATAGAAATAGTAAAATTTACTGTTCATCAGTAACTAAAATATTATAAACGTAATATTTTTATAGATTTTCTTAATACAAAACCGTGGGCATAAGGAACGTATAAATGGAAGTTAAAAACGATAGAGATTGAGGTTATAAAACCTGGCCCAATTTTTACTTTTGTTACACTATTTTTATAAATATCATTAACTATTTTATCTAATATCTTATATCATTATATCCATTATATAATCAATAAGAAATATTAAATCAAAGTATTTTTATCAGATAATAAAATTGTTGGACAAAGATAGCATTTGCTTTTACAAGTACATATTACCTATACTTCTTTCACAACGTACCATATAAAAATATTGTTTTGATTTTATATTAAAACAAAAATATTAGGTGGTGGTGTTAACTATACAACTTGTGATATTATATTTACTATAATTAATTATACTATACGACCTATAATTATTAGGTTGCACTAGGATTCCGCGAGACATTTCACTTGCTTGATTTAGATAATCAATCATTCACTTGAGGTGAGTTCATAGCATGCTTATATACAATTACAATGATTTACAACTTTGGGATGAGAAACATGCATTGTTTTACGATTGGACTCAAGTACACTTTAACAAATTAGAGTTTGCTAAGTAGCTATAACCCACTATGCCCATGAATCATGGGAATGTTAATTACTGGATTGTAAGCGCGAATGTTATGAATAGATCTAATTGGAATTGACATCCCCGTTCGGGTGAGTAGCGTTCACTAGTTTCAAAGGTACCGAAATGACGAATGTACACCATGTCGAAACAATTTAGATGTTGCGGTTTGAACATCTACACGGGCACATTATTTGCATTAATTTGCATACATATATGTTGTAGCTTCGTGTCATGAAGCTTAGTCATTTCGTAATTACTTTTGAGAATTGTTGTGTTACATGTCTTACACTTGGAAATCTTGCGGTCCTACTTTATACATTACTTAAACCTGTCAATTCACCAACTTTATGTTGACGTTTTAAAGCATGTTTTCTCAGGTCAATAAGGCAAGAACAAGGATACATTGGTGGTCATCATTTGGGAGTCACATTATTATAAAGATTTAAGTGCATTACATCTTTGGAGTATTGTTATGTATTAAAATCTTTACACTTTTCAAGGATGAACAAGTTAAGCTATGGGCTTTTGTAACAAATAATTCATTTAATCCAATGTATCATTATCAAACGAATCATATAGAGGTCGTTCTCATATCTTGTGCTATTGATCTATGATGTAACACTCTCAGACCCTTTATTCCGCCGCGACCTTATTTGAGGGTGTTACAGATTGGTATCTAGAGCCAAGGTTATAGAGAACCAGGTCAAATGTTTTTACTTGGACTTAACCGTTTTAAACCATTGCATTCTTACAAAATGTTTTCACGGGCCATACATACACTATTGAGTTGCATTAGTTGGTTATACTAGATGCTTACATGATCTATATACGTGTTTATATTTTATTATGTATAAACTATACTAGTCTTATATAATATACTTATATAAGTTTATTTTATTATTTCAGCAGTCATGTCTTCATCGACAGTTACCTACACATCGATATCTAGTCATTACGAGGAGCCATCAGACGTAGGTTTTCCCGGAGTCATTGTCTACAAATACGACAGACTACCCATGCACCCAGTAGACCCATATGTGGAGGCCGTTCTTCAGGCTCCCGAGCAGCAACACATCTCTAGATTATGTGCCGGGTCCTGAGCACCCACCTTCTCCAGACTATGTGCCTGACCCTGAGGATCCAGAGCAAGCACCGCTTTCTCTAGACTATGTACCTGAGCCTGAGTATCCAGAGTACTTAGTGCCATCTGATACTGAGGCACCTATGGAGGATTAGCCTCTACCAGATGATGCTTCACCTACAGCCCCATCACCGGGCTATGTTGCTGACTCCGATTCAGAGGAGGTTCCAGAGGAGGACCTTGAGGAGGATCCTAACAACTATCTTGCCGATAGAGGAGACGATGTTACTGATGAGTCATCAGATGATAATGATAACGATGATGATGATGACGATGATGATGATGATGTTGAGGAGGATGAGGAGGAGCATCTAGCTCCGGCCGACTCTTCTGTTGTACCGGTTAAGGACCCTGTACCCTCAACTAAGGATACAGAGGCATTCAACACCGACGAGTCTGCACCTATACATGAACCATCACCTAGACGTCGCATGGCTAGGATGTCCGTTCGACCTCAAATACCAATATCAGATACTACTGAGGTACTCATTGTCGAGTATGCTTCTGCACCTACTCCACCATCACCACCACCATCTCTACTTTCTCCACTATCATCACCACTCCCCCAAATTCCCTCACCACCCTTACCACTACCATCACCACCTACTACTAGCCTTACATATGCTGAGCACCAATTGGGGTACAAAGCAGCGAGATTTAGTTATGACGCTGATCATATCGCCACCATCCATCAGAGATACCATCACCACCCCTGTTGCTACCATCTACTAAACACATAGATAATCTTCCCGAGGCGGACATGCCGCTTCGGAAGATAGCTCGTTTTACTGCTCCCACTGGTAGATTTGAGGTTGGGGAGAGTTCGTTAGCTGCTGCTGCTAGGCAGGCTGGACATACTCTAGCCCATACAGTTGACCATGGATTTATCGATACTATGTGATAACGCTCAAATTGAGTATATTCTTAGTAGCGTTATCCGTACTTTTGTACATGTTATTTGGCTATTTATCTATGGTTTTGTTACCGTATTGTGTCAAGGTGTGTTTGCAAGTTTAATTGTAGTCAAGTATAAGAAAAGTGAAGAAAAGAACGAAGAAATCAAGTTTTATGCACGTACGAAGAATCCCTCATAAAGAACAAGCTCGGGAAGCAATTCAACGACAAAAGAGTGAACCATACAAGCTTCCAAGGTCGAAGATATAGTTTAAATAAAGTTTTATTGATGTATAATGACCCACGACCAAGCACAACTCAAAAGGGAAGCTAATAGCAAAATCAAGAAATATATATTTTTGGTCGCGTGGCTAGCCGCGAGGCAGGAGATCTTCCCACCCGGCAGGAGGCATTGCCACCTGGCAAAGGGCCGTGCCGCCCGGCTCTTGGTGCCCACGTTTTTCTACTTCATTCTTGAAGACTCATGATGAATCAAGAAGGATCTATACCCTCTAAACCGACTTTGGACACCCCTTTAGGCCTTGGAACCGCCATAATGTGTTAGTATAAATAGAGGACACGTCTACACCATTTGACACACACTCCAAATCATAAACCCTACCTTTCTAAACCTACCCATTCATCTAAATCCGAATTTCCTATACCATATCTAACCCAAAATACCAGAAACCTCTCCTAAATTCGTAAAGATTGTTCAAGGGCTAAAGAAGATGCTTTGATATGATGTTCCAGGTTGTTTAGAGGCTTATAGTCGATTGGAGGCTTGAAGGTTTCTTTAATCCTTCCTCTTTACTTATTGTAATGTTGCTTTGGGTAACTTTATTTTATATTTCAGAATGTTTATGTCTCATATTCATGTTGGATCTTGGTATTTGATTAATATGATTATGGAGTAGCTTTATATTACTTGTTTGGAACCATGTGAATTATTGATATGGATTGTTTGGACTCTTAGTATGTTTGAATATAGATTTTCTTAGGAGTTTGCTTTGATCAATACTTGTCTAATTATCTTGTTGATGAATCATGATTTGATCTATAGGTCGAAAGGATTTCATCTTATGATTTGTTTCAATATATTAGTGCACGAATATGTTGATATTTCATACTTGACACATATGAATAAACAAGCTAAAAAGACTAGTAACGATTGATTCAAGAGTATAGGTCGAAAGGACTCTTATGAACAAATGAGTTAAATCTTATTTCTCACAAAAGGTGCGTAACTACTTGGTTTTATACTAACGTGCATAGGTCGAAAGGGTGCGTTTTTATAAACCATTTGTATGCAATTCCATGACATGACCATTTGATTAGAATTGTGTTCCTTAGATTTTGTGTATCTTGCTATTTGTTTAAAACCAAATCCCGAAATCATTAGATATATTCACTGGGTCCAACAAGTTGGTTCTAATTCTTGAATTGCTTTCTTGTTAAATTCGCATCATTATCATTTCCGTATTAGTTGTTGCTTATATGGTATTTTGGGACGTGACAACCATTTTACCACTTTCGTGCTTATTGATACTTAGATTCTACACAATTGAAAACACCCAAATCCTAGTGAACGACCCGGCTTACCACAAAAAGCTAGCAACAAACAAAAGGGCATACTTGCCCGTGTGTTCTTAGCTTATTTGGTAATTCGTGTTATAAATTTAAAACTAGTAGTCGCGAGACACATCACTATGGATGCTAGTATCCGTGCTGCTGAGAGTAGAGCGATGACCGCCGTGGGGGTTGATTCGATGATAATATGATATACAATCTATACTATAATACCAAATTAATTATAGTATAGAGAGTATCCCGTTTGATAAGAAAATTGCTTGAGTACAAACAATATTTTATCTCCCGGATGTCGTATCCCGACAAGAGGCGAATTTGAAAACTGCAAAAGTACTTTGTTTGATGCTTGAATATCAAATATTTTTGTTTTTAATTTTAATTCTACTGACGCAAAAGCAAATAAAGATAAACTAAATTACCAATTAAAGCAATTAAGAAATTTAAGCTAAAAACAATAACGGGAATCGAAAACCGAGACTTAAAAAACTAAACTATCAAATTTTAACCCTAAAAATGAAAATTTTAATTCTAAAAATCCTAAATGATTAAAAATAATTTTAGAAAAAAGAATTATATTTTTTTACTTTTATTTTATTTTTTATGAATTAAAAACCATTTTAAACTAAAAAAAATATGAAAAATATTAAACTAATTTATAAAAATCTAAAAAATTAAGGAAAAATACTTTAATCTATTACTAATGTAAGAAAAATAAAAACTGGAAATAAGCTAAATGTATTAAGCTGCAAATAAGCAATATAAGCCTAATAAGCAAAACAAAAAAAAAACATGCATAAGTATTAAATGAAAGCAACTTGTAACAAAAAAGACCCAAGGGCGAGATGGTAATGGTGTGTGATTGTGAAGTTTTATATACCCAAAATACATATACTAATATAACTTTAAGAGCTATTAAGAAAATTACCAAGTCACCCTTGATAAAATTCACTCTCAAAATTTTATATAATATAATATATAATACGTATATTAACCGGCGTAACAGTCTGATCACCCGGGTCGTTTCCCAAGACTAGTGAAAATTTGAAACACATTTTAATTTGGATTCTGATTTGAATGAGCAAATGGATGATTTGATTATCTAAAGCAACAATTAAAAACAATTAAACAATTAAACTAATACGAGAAACAATTAAAACACGACAAATAAACAAGTAAACAAATTTTAATCGCTAAAAATGTAAACTAAAATTATAAAAAACCCAAAACCCCCCCTTATTTTATCTTCCTATTCTCACCATCTTAACAAATAATCCTAATTATAAGATGGACAAAAGAAATTTTAGGAAAAAGAATTTTTTTTAGATTAAAAGATATAATTTTTCTAAGATTTAAACTAATTAAAAATAATAAAACTCTTTAAAATACTCTCAAAAATATATATAATATAATATAAAATACGTATATTAAACCGGGTAAGTATGATCACCCGGGTCGTTTTCCCCAACGACTAGTGAAATTGAAACCACGTTTAGGTTCGGATTCTGATTTGAATGAAACAAAAATGTTTGATTTGGAAAGGTTATAAAATTAAAATAAACAATTAAACAAATACGGAAACGCAACTATTAAGCAAATTGACTAAAATTTAACCCTAAAAATATAAACTAAAATTTTACTAAACAAATAAAAAGTGCCAAAAATTATTAAAAATAAAAGCCCTAATTTATATCTTTTTATAAAAGTTTAATTAAACTAATTAAAAATTAAACCTAATTTACTAATTAAAAACTAATAAACTTAATTAAACTCTTAACTAAGGACTAATGGTGCAAAAGGAAAAGGACTAACGGGGAAACTAACAAACTAACGGAGGGACTGACTGAAAAACAACTAAGATTGAAAAATTACACTTTCTACCCTGAGAATCTACCCCGATCACAAATAAAGTCCAATAAGCATTCGAAATTTTAAAGAGCTTAAAATGAAAAACTCAAAGAAGCAAAGTTGTAAAGGAAGCTAGTGGGATCAAAATTAATAAAGGCTACTTGGGCTGAAACTTACAAATAAGCTCAAAAAGAGCTTATCTTTAAGCTGTTACAGAAAGGAGGGCTTAACCCTTGGTTTTAGAAAATAAGCTATAAAAAACTCAAAACTAGTTCAAATTGAAAAAGGAAAGAAGTTCTGATGAGCTTAAGATAAGCTTATTCTATAAATGAAAAGAAATTAAAGCTTAAACTACTTTTATGCTACTGAAATTGATCATGAAATAAGCAAACTCAGGAAATAAGCAAAGTAACACAAAATCCAAATAAGCTAAAAATCCTTAAAAAGCTAAACTGGGCTTCTATGAAAACTTAAAAGGAACAAAAAACGTTAGAACTACTTATAATGCTATCCTAATATAAGGCTAAAAAAAAAATCTAGACTTAAAAGCTGAATTAACAAATTTAAATCCTAAAGATTCTAAGTACTGTTTTTGGAATTTTCAGGTTTTTTATGACTTTTGACAGCAAATTAAGCTAAGACAATAAGCTAGAAAACAAAATTAAAGACTTAAACTATATTAAGCTATATTAAAACTCAAGTCCTACTGAATTTGATAAGCTAAATCCTAAAATTACTGAACTTAAAACTAGGCTAAAGGTAGCAGTACTAACTGGTGTTAGTACTGCTAGTGTAAAAATTTCAGCAGTACTTTCTCTTGAAAGTACTGCTGATGCAATTTGACTTTTAAGATCAGAATTAAACTATGAAATAAGCTAGGAAATATAAGCTAAAACTAAATTTAAGATAAGCTATAACTAAACTTAATACTACTGAATTTGACAAGCTAAAATCTAAGCTAACAGTACTAACTTATGGTTAGTACTGGTAGTGTAAAGGTTCAGCAGTACTAACTTATGTTAGTATTTGACTTTTAGATGGCAAACTAGCTTAAACCAAACACTACTTTACGACTAAGACATTTATGATTAAGCAACTACTTAGAAATCTAGTAAACAAGTGCTTAATACCAGACAATTAACAGATTAAAATTACTTTAATAAGCATGACTTAACAACTAAATAAGCAATAATCTAAGACTTAAGCTATTTTACTATATTTTTGGTTTTTTAGAGGTTTTTAAGACAATAATATGAAAATCTATGATTTAAACTAAGAAAATTGAAAACAGATAAACAACTAAGATGATTTAGCTAGATAAAACTCAAATAAGCACTAATAAGCAAAGAGAATAAGCAAATAAGCAGATCTAAATATAGAAAGTAATGACATTATTATTTAAAGCTAGAATTAAAGGAAATGAAAGAGAAACTTACAAACTCCTCTAGCTAAACAAGAGGACCAATTAAGGCAGCTACAAGCTCCCTAGCTTATTAGATAAGCTAGGGTAAAGTCCTTGGGATCTCTTCCAAGTTAAGATCCCCTTCCAAAAAGCTCATATCCAAATAGGTCCATGATAAATGTAAGTTTAAACTGATTTAAGGTTTAAGTAAGATTAATTCTGAATTCAATAAACTCTATTTCAGCTTATAGACTGAAAGGGCTTTAAATGAGCTTATTAGCTTTTTGAGACATTTTGGCTTATTAAGACAGCTTTTGAATAACAAGAAAAGAGAGCTTATGAATGATTTAAACTAAATTTCATTAATAAAAGTTACTGATTACATTACTTGGAAAGGAGATTACAAAACATTTTAAGGAAAATTACATTTAAGAAAAATACGAAATTTAAGCTAGACTAAATTACTAAAAAACTAGATATTGTGTGTGTGAGAAGTGAGGCCTATTTATAGGTCCTGAAAGAAGCTTCTAGGATCTCTTGCCCTGCTCTCCAATCTTTCAATCTCAACCAATCATTTCTTCAATCATCCAAGCATCAATTGTGGCCGTTTGATCAAACTGTGGACACCTGAAGATTGCCAGCGTGTCATTCCATTGATGTGACGTTTGTGCTTCTTTTGTGAGTGTTTTAGCACAAAAACCCACTTAAATTTGTGCTTTCACCATTGTTGACGTGGCCTTTGATTTGGAGAGGGCTTAAGTAATCCTTGATTTGACCTTAATGACCCTGCCATTGTATACTAGACCACTTGAATAGACAATCGCACCCTTTAATTTTCAAAAGCCCCTTGATTTACCTAGATTGGTAAAAGGTTAGTGATGATGAATAGTGTTTGGTATTACCCGCCTTTTTTATAACTAAATACGAGGTAAAATTCAGTTGAACTTTCCCCTCTTGGCAATTTCAGTCCCTTTCTGTTAGAAACCTAATTTCATAGTCTAACAAGAGAAGCTCGGTCTTGAAGAAAACTAGCGTTTCATAGCTCGTTTGTTGGTCAATTAATTAATGATTAATGTAATTGGGCTGACAAAGAAAAAGCCCGG